>JAABOM020100114.1:14881-26582 GCA_011800125.2 Solanum clarkiae | reverse complement strand
AATTTGAATAACATAATTGAGTACTTACACAATAGATTTAACAACAAGAAAACCCAACTCTTTAATGAGAATCTTAAGATTAAAAGATGAAAGTAATATTTTACAAGTGTTTCTCAAACTCTCTAATGCTTTCTCTTTGTTCCCTCTCTGTTCTTTACCAAAAAAAGTAACCTTAAAACCTATTTATGGTGTTGAAAATACAAAACCAAAATGAAATAGGAAAACTGGGTTGGCAAGCTCTATAAGGTACTCTACAGGCCATATAGCAATTTACGGCTCGTGATTGGGCTTTCGTGAACTGTTGCTTCAATTCTGGACTTGTCTTCTATGACACCCCTCTATGGTCCGTAAAAGATTCTACAGACCGTAGGGGGTTGTATCTAATGGAATTTCAGAAATTCCTCACATTTTGGTGTTCAGGCTAGGGTATCAAGTCTATGGCTCGTCTTCATGTTCATAGACTCAATCTTTAGAAATACACCCTTCACTAGAATTGTACATGGAACCTCTTTTATGACTCGTAGAAGACTCTCGGCCCATAAAGGGTCTCGTGGACCTTCAACTTCAGTAACTACTGCATACTTTGCCCAAAAATAATGCCAACCCTGAAATCTTGCAAAACAAACATAAAAACACAAAACCTACTAACATTGCATTGAGAACAAACAAACTTCAAAGTTTTTATCGTCCACGGTGTTGTATTTTGACAACACATCAACACCTTCAAATTATTTCTTTATCCTAAAGAAGTGGACTTGATATATATAAGCAGCACAGTAAAAAACAGAGATGAATCTAATGGCATACATCTAATGAAAGTTAAGCACAAATACCCACACCACTTTATAAACACAGTTAAATAGCTATCCAGCAAACCAACATAGGTTAATGCATGCGACAATGAAACTATGATAAGTGAGGTAACCATGAACAAGCCACACTCATTGAATCAGTCTACCCTTAGCAATGCAATGTAAGTGTCCTCATAGAAAGAAGTCTCATATCTCACTCATAGTGAAGTTTTCAGGTATAACCTTGGGACAGTACAAAATCACTCACTCTAACAAAAGACATTCATATATCATGCTCAATACCATATGCTTACCTCTATGCTCATGACTAAGACCTCTGACTTCTTAGAATAAGATCACTTTAGGAAGTTACTAGCTTGTTACGTAGGCTCAGGGGGCTTTGGTATGATATTTAGGGAACATATTAAATAAAGGACCTCTTTGACACTGCATGTTTTTAAACTTTTATCCTACCAACACTACTACTTTTCATTCCATTCTTCGTTTCTCCTATTTCAGGTTTCTCTAGGTGCTTTCTTTTCATTTTTCAACTTTTTCTGTTGCCTTGTATTTACACTTCGTTTTTCTTTTTAGTTCATAACGTAAGCAACACTCATTTTTCTTGTACCCGGTACACATTTTTTTCTCCTTTTCCATGTATCACTAACTTTCCCCCCTCATTTGTGTTTCACCTTTATACCAACCACCCTCATCTTAGGCTTTCGAACTTCGTCAACGTGCACAATATCCAACTTCAGAACTAGGTCCATTTTTGGTAGCCACCATCAACATAGGCTTTTTGCTTCAGCCAAGGTGTAAAAATGTTCAAGGAAGGACCAAGGTCAATTTTAGGATTTTAAATCTAATAAGGCTAAGTCACTTAGGTATTTTATAGAGCAAAGGTACATGTCAAGATCAAACATTAGGATAAAGGCATTTTTCACACATTTTGTTGGCCATTTAGGCTAAGTGGAATGTTATGAACAATGGCCTAACATCTTTTCCTAACAAACTTCCTAAAGTCTAAATTAGAGTAATAGGGCAAGTTTTGAATTGAAAAATAATACATGAATTTAGCAAAATATGATCACAGTCACATGGTACTGATTACACTATCAATACAGACTCTTAGATCATGTTTTTCATCTTAATTTTATCCTCATCTTGCTATTTAGACTAACTAAACAAAACTTTTGTGTGTGTCATTTTTCACAAAAAGAGCACAAAAAACACATATATGCCATAAATATCAGTACTATTTGCTACCAGTACTACCTTAACATCCTACTCATGCTAGTTTAATAGAGACTAAATATCCATGGGGGAAAAGAACACAGGCAAAAATACCACTAGAATTCAAAAATTGGGGTAGTTATTGGCCAAGGTTACTCAAACTTCACTAAGGCCTATAACTATCTAGACCCCATCGAAAAAGAGGTGTATTGTCCTCAATGCTCACAAAAATACAAAATAAAGTACCGAGGTCAAAATGACATACCTGGGCGCTTAAGAGCAAGTCTCTATCTTAGGTTGCCTCCCAAGTAGCGCTTGATTTATTACTACAGCGTGACCCAGACAACTTGACTAAGACTTCATCCAGTGTCCAAACTTCCTTCTTAAGATCATCCAGCTTCTTTATTGACTGATAAGTATTGAAGACAACTTCTTCATCACTCTATTTAAACCTGAGTTGACTAGCTTCCATATCCATTAGTTTTTGACTAGTGTCTAGGAATGGCCTTCCTAAGATAATTAGGACGTCAAAGTTGGCTTTACAATCTATGATCACAAAGTCTATGGGGAATATAATTTTCTCAACTTTAACAAGCATATCATAAAGTATCCACATAGTCTTCTTCATTGTTTGGTCAGCCATCAACAACCACGTTCTTGTCAGAGAAGGGGCTCCAAGTCCTAACTTCTTAAAGACCACAAGGGGAATCAGATTTATGCTTGCACCGAGATCACTCAATGACCTTGTGAACTCCAAATCTCCAATAGTGTAAGGAATGGTAAAAGTGTCGAGATCTTCTTTCTTTTGAACCAAAGACCTCATAGCAATTATATTGCAATGTTAACTCCCTTGAGAGAGCTCCTGATTCATAGTGTGCTTCTTCGTAACTAGGTCCTTTATGAACTTTGTGTACCGTGGCATCTTTTCCAATGCCTCAATTAGATTGATGTTGATGGAGAGTTATTTCAAGATGGCGAGAAAGTGCTTGAACTTTCCCTCCTCTTTCTTTTTAATTCTCTGAGGGAAGGGAGGAGGAGATCTAAGAATTAGGATTCAACTTTTGTGGCACCTCTACAGCATCCGTTACTCTATCCTTGCCATGATCATCTCCAGTATCCGCATCCTTAACCTCAATTATCTTCTCTCGAACATCATCCTCATTTACTAGCATGGGAGGATCAATGATTCTCTTGCCACCACGAGTATTAATCTCCACGCACTGCTCTTCATTCTTTGGGTTCTGAATTGTGTTGCTAGGTAGAGTACCTCTCTAACGCTAACTGAGTTAAGTTGACACTTGACTAAACTATTGCTCAAGCTATTTGATAGCAATATAATGAGAGTACATTTTCTTATTTATGCTGGAGATGTCAGATTTCATCCCCCGTCAAATTATCATCCTGTGTCTCAGCTTTCTTCAATAGGCGGTCAAACATCTCCTCAACTATTGAACTACTAGCACCAGTATCACGGTTGTATAGTGGAACATAACGACCATTTCTATAGCCATCTCTAGGACCCTAATCTGCATCTCTGTCTTGGCCCCTATTCCTGCCATAGTATTCTCCATGGTTGTCTCTGAAATCTCTATCACAATTATAATTTCGGCATTGGTTTCCCTGACCTTGGAGCCAATAGTCTTGATTGGACCCTTAGGCATTGATCACGAAACCCCTATCTGATCAATAATAAATCAAGTGTCCTCCTCATAGAAGGGATAATCATACGTGGGTGGTCACAAAGGCTGATAAATAAATACATTAACTTGGTCTTGGTTCTACTTCATTATTACCTCCATACCTATACGGATTTGGGCAAGTTCCTGCATAATCTCTTCATAATCTCCGAACTAATACTAATAGCGCACAAACTTTTGATGGATGATAGGCCTTTTTTCCCCAAGGATGATTTTTCTTGACCACCCTTACCATTCTTTCTGCGATCCTTGACAAAGGTTGATCTAACAACATTGCCCCCATCATGGTATCAGCACAGGCTTGACTATTCTCCTCTAGGGAAAGGTAAAAGATCTCCATTAAGGCATCAACAATTTTGTAGTCTGGGACACTCCTCAAGAAATTTATGAACTGCTCCCATGAAGTACTGATCAAGTCACCAAGAAGTTGCTCAATGTTGTTGATTTGGTCTTCAAATTGAGCTTTTTCAATCTAAGAAAGTACTTTTCTGAAAAGGACTTCTACAATTAAGGCCAACTATGACTGAACTCTACGAGAGCTCAGATAGCCATAGTTTTGCATTGCCCGTCAGAGATAATGGGAAGAGATAAGGTCCCACAGTATCCACAGATAGGTTCTGTGTTCCCATCATGCTCTTATAGACAAGTGCAAAGTTGTGTAGGTGACTATGCAGACCATCTGATGGTAGGACTGTGAAGCAAACCATTAGAGACCACGAACTTTGTGTCAACCAGTAGTGGTGGTAACACAATAGCCCTAGTAACCTCCACAGTGATACGGTTTAATCAATAATTGTTCCACTAATAAGATTCAGCATTGAAGTCCTATGGTTGTGGAGCAATGTCCTCAAGACGAGGTGGGTTGTCATATTTTGCATTCTCGTTCTCATTCTGGTTCAAAGCTGCATGTGCTGGGCGCTGTTTGTATTGTCATGGGCCATTCTTCTCAGTCTTCGCTAGATCTCTGGGTCAAATAGAGTCAAGGGTATGCCTCAACTTCCTGCACTAGATATACACTACAACTATACCCTAAAAGAAAACAAAAATAACAAAAACATAAAATGAGGAAAATGAGGATTAATTCTTGAAATACTTAAATTAGACAAGTCTAGCCGTATTCCCTATCAGCGGTGCCAAACTCTTGATATCACCTAAGCCACTCCTCCTTTTATAGGCTAAAGTAGTCGTTGTCAAGATATACAACCTAACCAAGGTTAGTGTCAAATCTCATAGGGAGTATGGTAGGCTTAGAAGAATTTAATTTCAATTTGGGTTGATTAACTAACTTAATCTCTCCAAGGGGGAGTTTTATAATAACAATTAAAATTAATCCTAAGCTAAGACAAGTGTTAAAACAATATGAAGAGGGACTACAGTATTGTGTTCCCTATGATTCCCTAACTTAGTATTACAAGATAATCGAATCCTTTTTTAGTGTGTAGCATGTAGAATAGTAAAGTAAGTTCACTAAACCCTTGGGTCCAGGAGAGAGGTGAATTTCACTATGTGATTTGGTCTATCCCTATAGTTTGATAATACTAACCCCTATCTATAGTTCCAATACAACCTCCCCTTGGCGCAGTTCAGTTGATTAGACAAGAAACATCAATCGAATCCTATTAATTAATCTCATTTTGTATTATGTACTACCTTAATCAATCCAAATAACACTAGGCTGGTTCTAATGTTGGCCACCATTAAAAAACATTAAATACGATGAGAATTAATGAATACATGCATGCACACTTTTCAAGAATTATGAATTGTCTAGGTTTACCTTGTTAGTTCGTTATGGTTCCCACAACCCTAGTTGTGGATTTACCTACTCTTGATCAGTGTAGATGCAAGACATATGAATTTGAGTAACATAATTGAGTACTTACACAATAGAATTAAGAACATAAAATGAAACACCCTAAAAATGCGCAAAAATGTGCCTTGAAAATTCCCATAACCATAATTTTCATATAGCTCAAAATCTATGTATGATATCAAAAATCCAACTTCATATTCATGATTAGGGGGAAACTTGAGTACGAAATGGGCATAACATAGGTTTTAAAGGACCCATAGAAAAATTTTATTTTTGCCAACTTTACAATTTCCAGTGTGCACCCGTGTTGGCTCCGCGACATGGACCCCTCGCGAAGAAGTATTGTGACTTAGTCATTTTTCCTGTTTTGGCCTAAGGCATTAGGTCTTAGGCCCATGCACACTTAGTTATAAAAACACCTATACTTAGCCATTTTTGAACTCTATATCACTCAAAACACTCTCAAAAACCTCTCTAATACGTAGTCAAATATTTCCTCCAAATTCAAGTGTCCAAAACTCATTTTCGGATATCAACAATATCATTGAATCTTCATTTCTCATTCAAGACTACATCAAGGAAATCTCATAATTGAAGGTATGCGGGTTTCAAACATTGGGTCCTTTCACCCGTGGTGCTCAACCTTCCTTTTTATGATTGTTTTCAAGATGTATTACTTGTAGGTATTACTTATTATAAATTATGATTACAAATTTTTTTGGGGTTTTATGAAATGTTTATTGGAAACAGATGTCTACCTATTTCAAGCTTATACTATGAGATGGTTTTTCTATTGTGACTATGCATGTTTGAGTTATGAAACTATAATCTATTTTAAGGTTTGGTGAAGGATTTCAAGTTGTCGTGCATGAGAGTTTTACTATGCATTGGTGGATTGATTTACATTGAGTTTTCTCACATGATTTTATTCTTGAATTTTATGATTTTGAACTAGTATTACACACCTATCAAGTGTTTGACAAAATGTCTTGTTAAGGATTCTTGAGTTATTGATGATCTATTGCACGGCTTGTAAGTCAAGTGACTATATGATGATGAAGGGGAATGCATGTATGTGTTGAATTCATGAGAAGTTTCTATAGTATGGCAAGTGACCGCACCTTATTGGGGGGTGACATGCCCAACCACCTTCCAAGGGGGCGATATGCCTTGACCACCTTGCTAAGAGTGGTATGCTCATACTGCCACATCGAAAGGCATGTACCTTGACTACCTTGTCGAGGGATGACATGCCCGTACTACCACGTTGAGGGGTATGTACCTTGACCATTTGTAGGGGGTGACATTCCCGAACTACGATGTTGAGGGGTTTGCACCTTGATCACCTTGTTGGGAGGTGTCAAGTCCGTGCTCCACATTGAGGGGTATGTACTTTAGCCACCTTATCGGGGGGTGTCATGCCCATACTACCATGTTAAGGGGTAGATACCTTAATCACCTTCCAAGGGGGCGTCATGCCTTGAATTCCAAGTAATAGTTTGCTTGGTCTATGATGATGGTCCCTTCCTACATATCTAATATGTTCTTTACAAGCATGTTTTACTTCAAGCATTGGTCATGCATGCAACATTGTTATTGTACTTATCCATTGATATGCTATGTATTTTTTATTATATTTCCTATCACTTGTTATATTGCATTATACATGCTTAGTACATTCAAACATACTAAAGCATATTCTATGCCTACATGATGTTACCATGTAAGCACTAGAGCTCCTCATGATCATCATCTATGTGGCTACTTTGTCGGAGGATGACATGCCCGTACTACCACGTTGAGGGGTATGTACCTTGACCATTTATAGGGGGTGACATTCCCGTACTACCATGTTGAGGGGTTTGCACCTTGATCACCTTGTTGGGAGGTGTCAAGTCCGTGCTCCACATTGAGGGGTATGTACTTTAGCCACCTTATCGGGGGGTGTCATGCCCATACTACCATGTTAAGGGGTAGATACCTTAATCACCTTCCAAGGGGGCGTCATGCCTTGAATTCCAAGTAATAGTTTGCTTGGTCTATGATGATGGTCCCTTCCTACATATCTAATATGTTCTTTACAAGCATGTTTTACTTCAAGCATTGGTCATGCATGCAACATTGTTATTGTACTTATCCATTGATATGCTATGTATTTTTTATTGTATTTCCTATCACTTGTTATATTGCATTATACATGCTTTGTACATTCAAACATACTAACGCATATTCTATGCCTACATGATGTTACCATGTAAGCACTGGAGCTCCTCATGATCATCATCTATGTGGCTACTTTTGACATCTTGAAGATAAGCCTTTGGTGAGTCCTCAAATTTGGGGACACTAGCTTCGGACTCTTGCTTTTGTTATTTCTTTATATTGAACTTTGACACTATGTAGGTGAACCCGGAAAGTGTCCTGGCCCCCACCCAATCTATGCTAGAGGTGTTATTGGAACAATTGATATAATATGCTATGATCTTGACTCTCGAATGTTTTATGGTTATCAAAAACTTCCCTTAGTCCCTTTATCCTTATTAATGTCTCTTATCGAAGATGTGTGATTGATATGGTAGGAGGCTTTTTGGGGTTCCTTCGAGTTCCCATTCGCCATGTCACGTTTAGGCCCTAGACTTGGGTTGTGAAAAACTTGGTATCTGAGCACTAGGTTGTTACAGGTCCTTGTAATCTAACACACTGCATTGATTAGAGTCTTATTCATGGTTGTGAAGTGTACTACAACTATGAGGCGTTTTAGGAAATATATCCCATCTCCATGATCTATTTCATGCTATAGAAGTTAAGGTAAGGCTTTCCCCTAATGAATGTTCTTCATTATTTTAGATCATGCCTATTCCGAGAGGAAGAAGTGCTCGTTCAACCAAGGAGCAGCCGACCCCTCCCATTTCTCAAGTTCCTCAAGATGAGGGAGTGGCCTATGAAGAGTTCCAGGATGCGATAAATATATTAGCCCATGACATGACAAATAAAATTAATCAAGGGGCCCAAGCCCCTCATGCTTCTACTATAGCATCTAGGGTGAGGGATTTTACAAGAATGAACCCACCGGAGTTCCATGGGTCTAAAGTGGATGAGTATCCTCAAGCATTTATTGATGAAGTGTATAAAGTGTTATCCATTGTGGGAAATAACTCGAAGGAGAATGTGTAGTTGGCGGCCTACCAACTCAAAGGGTTTTCTCAAATTTGTTTCACATAATTAATGGTGGATAAGGAAAAAAAGAATGTCATCCTATGGGAAGAGTTTAAGATGTCATTCCTCAATAGGTTCTTCATTCTTGAGCTAAAGAGAGGCTAAAATGATGGAATTTATTAATCTAAAGCAAGGGTCTATGAGTATGAGGGAGAATGCCCTCAAGTTTAACCAACTCTCCATGTATTCTCCACAATTGGTGGCCAAGCCGAGGTCTAGGATGAACAAATTTGTGTTTGGCATGTCCGACTTGGTTAACCAGGAGTATTGTGCCACCATGTTGATAGGTGATATGGACTCGTCCCGCCTCATGACTTATTCCTAACAATTAGAGAGGGAAAAGTTGAGAAAGGGGAGAATGGGTGACGCCAAGAGGGAAGGTGGATTCTAAAATCCTAAGGGTAACTGGTTTCTTTAAGGCCACAAGTTTGAAGGCCAAGTGTCTTCCAATGCTCCTAATAGAACGTTTGCTAATGATAACTAAACATTCAAAGGTGGAGATAGTGTGGTGCCTAACTCCATGTGTCAAAGATATGGTAGGAACCATAGTGGCTCATGACTGAGAAACTCAAAAGCTTGGTTTGATTATGGTGAGGTGGGTCATAAGGTGATTGATTGCCTATGTGCACAAAACAAAGGTAAAGAAGGTTATCCACAAGGCCAAGGTGCAAATACGGGTTCTAAGAGAAGAGGATGCCAACAAGGGGGTACCCCAAGATACAATAGGTTCTATGCACTTCATGGGAGACAAGGAATGGATGAGGTACCCGATGTCATCACTGGTTAGTTAAAAGTTTTTTATTTTGATATATATGGATTGGTAGACCCATGTGCCACTCTTTCTTTTATTACTCCTTTTATTGCAAAAAAGCTCCATGTTAAACCCAAATTGTTGTGTGAGCCTTATGAAGTGTCTACTCCCATTAGTACATCCATTGTTGCTAGAAGAGTCTACAGAAATTGTCCCGTCTTCATTTTGCATAAAATTTTGCATTGTGATTTTGTTGAGTTGGATATGGTGGATTTTGATGTCATTCTTGGGATGGATTGGTTGCATTTGTATTATGCTTCTATTGATTGTATAACTCGTAGGGTCAAATTCTAATTCTCAAATGAACCCATCCTTGAGTGGAAAAGTCATGATGTGATGGTAAAGGGTTGATTCATTTCTTGTATTAAAGCCCAAAAGTTAATTTCTAAAGGGTGTCTCTATCATCTTGTGAGGGTTAGGGATATTGAGTTCAAAGTCCTTCCAATAGAGTCGATTCTGGTAGTTAATGAGCTTCCCCATTTTCCTCCCGAAAAGGGAATAGAATTTGGTATTGACCTTCTTTTTTATACTCAACCCATTTCTATTCCCCCATACCAGGTGGCCCTGGCGGAGTTAGAGTTGAATGAGTAATTGAGGGATCTGTTGCAGAAAGGGTTTATAAGGACTAATAAGTTACCTTGAGGTTCACCAGTGTTGTTTGTAAAGAAGAAGCATGGTACTCTTAGAATGTGCATTGAATACCAGCAACTTAATAGGGGCACCATAAAGAATAAGTACACTCTACCAAGGATTGATGATCTTTTTGACCAACTTCAACGGCCTAGTCACTTCTCTAGATTGATCTTTGATCCGGGTATCACCAAGTGAAAATGAGTGAGTCTGACATTCCCAAGATGGCCTTTCGGACTAGGTATGTGTACTTTGAGTTTGTGGTTATCTCCTATGGGTTTAGTAATGCACCAACTATATTCTTAAATCTTATTAATAGGGTCTTTAAACCCTACCTTGACTTATTTGTGGTAGTTTTTATTGATGATATCTTGATCTATTCCCCTATGGAGGAGGAGCATGTGGATTACTTGAGGGGCGTGTTGCAAATCTTGAGGGAGGAGAGGTTGTATGCCAAACATGAAAAATGTGAGTTTTGATTGAAAGAGCTTGCTTTCCTAGGTCATGTGGTATCGGGTGATGGCATTAAGGTGGATCCTAAAAAGGTGGAGGTGATCAGAAATTGACCTAGACCTTTGACTCCATTGGACATTAAAATTTTCTTAGGTTTGGCGGGTTATTACCTGAGCTTTGTAAATGAAAATTCTCTTCTATTGCTTCTGTTATGACTAGGCTGACCCAAAAGAAGGAGAAATTTGTGTGGACTAATGAGTGTGAGAAGAGTTTCCAAACCTTGAAGGATAAGCTTGTCTACGCTCCTATCTTGTCTCTACCGGAAGGGTTGGAATGGTTTGTTGTGTATTGTGATGTGATGTTTTGTCAAAATACAGCACATCTTGTCCGTGAAACAAGGTATTTTGTGAGTTCTTAAAGCAACTTTTTATGGTTTTGATGTGTTTTTGTGTTAATCTTGCAGAAAAGTTAGGTTGGCATAATTTTGAAGAAAAGTTGTAGATTTTGCTAAAGCTTAGGACATACGAGCATACTTAGAAGTCGTAGTCCAAGATACGAGTCAAAGGGTGGTCTTGTAGCAAGAATCAAAGACCAAAAATTCAGAAATATGCTAAGTGGAGGTCACCCCTACGAGGCCATCATATGAGTACTAAGCCTCATTAGACTCGTATAGGTGGAATCCTAGAAAAAATCAAAGAGCCAAGATGTTAGACCAAAACCTAAAGGCCAAGAGTACGAGAGGAACATATGAGTCATATCTCAAGCAACGACTCATACCTATGTGTCATACTAATTTAGTCTAAGATGATAAGAACCTAATACTAGACCTTAACTACGACTTGTAGGTCATCGTACGAGTCATAACTCAGAGAAAAATCAGCTGCCAGCTGTCTTTTCTTTGTAAAATCTATATATAGTTTAAGTTAGATTTTTAGAAAGGAGTTCGACCAGGAGACATTCTACAAATATGTTTTTAATCTTTTCTTTGTTTTGAGAGTAGTTTATTGTTCTCTCTTGGAAAACCCTTTTTGGGGACTACTAATCTTGCCTAGTACTC
>JAABOM020100103.1:0-17226 GCA_011800125.2 Solanum clarkiae | reverse complement strand
TCCTATACTTATACAGAGCATCAAAATTGAGATGGATATATAATAGATATATATAGATAATAATGGCCACTGTTCCCTTTTTTATACTGTGTAAAAATACATCTGTGCAATTACTAAATGTCCCTTAAGTGTATAATTCCATTTAATTATCCAAATAATTTACTGTGTTGAGAATATCTAAGGATACAAGGATGATTTCTGTACAGTAGCACTTGCTGCCATGAAAGTCCCTTCTGGTAAACCTCACTTTTTAAAACCCATGTAATTACCTGTTTCAATTTATGTGTTGTAATTATTATTTGGAGAGTCAAAAGATTTGACTGAAAATTAAAACTGCAGCAGTGGAATGACCTGAAGAAGCAATTTATCATCTTTGATATAAATGTATATAGAATTATACAGAAAATCACAATTGAGATAGATATATATCATAATTATTATACAGATAGATATACGTTCTGTGGTTCTTTATTTGAAAGTATGACTGTCATTAATATAAAACTTTTTATCACACAATCTTTCATTTATATATGAATACACTGTGTTGTTTGTTTATATATATAATAATTTGCAGTATACACACTGTTTGCGTACATATCCTAGATATATAGGTATTTACATTGATCTATTATTTACATAGTGTTTGACTATAACATCTGTCAGTTTTATACAACTACTCTTTTTAATCCCCTGCTATCTCATTTTTGTAAAGTAGGTTGAATACATTATCCGAGGGACCCCGTATGTGACCCAATGCATGAAATGCTATACCAATACCAAAGCAATGGAGGAAATTACAAAATGTTTGTCCCTAAGACAGCTCAAGTCCTTCCATGAAACTACATGCTTCAGACATCTGCTTGATATTGACAAATGCAATGTCCAAGCGCAATCTTCCAAGTTTTCATGTTATATGAACTGAAAGGCAGTTCAGCGGATGCATTTCTCTTCCACATGAAGGGGTATACACTGCAATTCTCTATCAGGGAATTTGTACTTATATCCGGGCTTAAATGCAATGATGAGAATGCGCTAGAGTTCACATTCAACACTGAAGAGTCAAATCGATTCTTAGATCAGTATTTCGAAGGTCAAAGTAAGATCACAAAAAGACAGTTTGTTCAGAGCTTTAAAGACAAAGTATGGGGCCAAAACGATGACGTTGCAGCGAAGTTTGCAAATTTGTATTTCCTACACAACTTCATTATGTCAGAAGAGCCATCCTCAACAAAAATCTACAGGAAAGACTTTGACTTTGCTGAATCAGGTCATTTCGTTGACTATCCTTGAGGTAGCAAGGCATTTGGGGAGTTGATAAACAATCTGCACTTAAGGGTAACTCTCACAGGATCGGGATCCATGGGTTCCCTTTGTCCATGCAGATATGGCTTTACGAGTGCTGCTCTGAAGTTAATCCTGATATTGCAAAGAAGGTGTCTGATAACATCCCCAGAATCCTGAACTGGGAGACACTAATCGATCAACCCCGGTGTGACTACTTAATCAATGACCTATTCAGAATTGACAGAAAAAAGGTACGCAAAGCAAAGGCTGTCCTTTTATCCCTTTTTATACCAGAATAGTCCCCTGAAATGTCTGTGATGTAATACATTTACACTTTATTAAAGGAGGATGATTATATACAAGTTAAATAAATTATACATTATAATATACAACACATGCTAAATCCTATACATGAACAGTACATGCATGTACCAAATTTATCGTTTTGAATAAATGATACCACAGATTCATTTATCATAACTGTGTTATTCCTTTGTAATTACCACACACTGCATACATTTTTTAAATAGCGCACACTGTAAAATCATTTTGTATAAAAAAAGTAGATAATATATACATTATACATTTAAATAGCACACAATGTATAATCTTTTGAAAGTGATAGGCAGCTGATAAAAAGAAAATCTGTAACTCCCTGTTAAAAACTATAATGTACAGATTGTTCTCTGGAATATAATTCCAACTGACATCGAGATATCAAGTTTGCAAATACCTCTGGTGCTTGACGATCCAGTTCCAGCACCACCCCAGACATCTATCCACACCAGATGCCAAGACAATGACTCAGATGATGATTTCCAGACATGCCCTCAAATACGAAGAACCCGGAAAGGGAAAGAAAAAGTTGTTTATCATCAACCACCGGAAAAGAAAAAATTAAGGAGTGCAGGTCCTGTCCCTTTAAAAAAACAAACAAATGTGGCTCCAAACTACCTGCTAAAAGGATAACTCAACGACGTTCTTCTGTTTCACCTGCAACAAGGATCCCACAAACAAGAAGGAAGTCACCCGCTAGACGACCAACTGCGAGACCACAAAGGAACAGGGTGGATAACAAGCCATAAAGCAATACTTCAGCCGATAAAGGCATTTCCAAAGATGAATATGAAAAGTTCAAAACCTCTGTAAGCATAAAGTTTTATATATACATGATATTATTTATACATCACACTCCATAACATTTTGCTATTTTTATCAAAAAAAATAAAAGCAGATTAAGGACGAGTTTAACGATATGAAGAATCTCAATAAAGATAACTTCAAGAATGTTTTGATGGCCATTGGAGACGGAAAGAATCATGCCAACGTTGTTATTCAATTCCACTTATTGAAAACTAACTTATGATTTCTTGTATTTTTTAATTTTAAGGTGCATGTATAATATTTTTACACATTTTTTATCACACAAGCTGATTCAAGGGATTATGCACAAAAATCACCAAGCATTAACATCGAATCTGAAGCACATGTTCAGTTTGCCGACGTGGAGTTGCAGCGCAATTGAGAAAGAACCGGTCCAATCATCTCTGAGGTTATGATAACACCTATATTGTATACATTTGGCAACATCTTTCATTTTTCACAATTGTGATATGAACGCATTATTGTGCATATTGTGACGTCCCGCCCAATTTCTGCCCCAAAAACAGCTCAGAAACGTGTCAGCCGCGCCCTGGAAGACCTAGGAAGTTTCCAGAGCCGTTGGAACAGTAAAGTAGCCATTGGAACAGTGATCTGGCCATTGCTACAGTGATTTGGCCGCTGCTACAGTGATCTGGCCGTTGGGAGGGACTTAGTGTGTAAATATTAATTACACGTTGACTCTTAGTGAGTTGTATATATAGGAGGGCCATTTGCATTTGTTAGACATCAAGGAAAGCAAGAAAACATAGAGATTAGCAAGCAAAACATTGATAGCTTTCATATTCTCTAATAAAGAGTTCTTTCTTTGTTTCTCTAGATATTCGAGTTCCTTCATAGTCTTTTGCTTGGTCTTTCAAAGTTCCGCTAAGCATTAGAGTCAGGCTGACTAGAAAGTTGACCGTTAAAAGTTTGCTAGGCCGCATGCTTCGTTTGAATTATGACCAAGTCCGTGATAGTTGGTATCAGAGCCTAAGGTTCGTAGATCGCCGGAACATCAGGAAGAATGGAAGGCGCAGGTGAGATCACCCAAGTTGGCAAGGAGAGATCCAGGAGCCAGAGATCTCGCTCTAGGGAGGCCACGGTGGAGATGGAGAAACGGCTAGCCAAGCTGGAATTGGCCATGGCCGACGGGCAGGAGAAGTTCGAGGAGGTCGACCAAGGCCTAGACGGATTGCGGGAGGAGATGCAATCCGCCATGAACCAAGTCCTGGCCCAATGTCTCGACAGTGTGAAAGCCGTGGAAGAGACACATAGGGCAGAGATTTCTTCGATGTAGAAAGAGCTAGGGAGGCTTTTGCGCAAGCTGGAGAGCACGGAGGAGGAGCTTAGCCTGTGCAAAAGGCCTCTTGCCCAGGGGACTGCGAGTATGTCTGAGGTAAGGACTACACCTTCCAAGTCGGATGTTCCACGACCCAAGTCTTTTAAAGGGTCAAGAAATGCGAAGGAGCTAGACAACTTCATCTGGAGCATGGAGCAGTACTTTAGGGCGCTTGCCATGACCGACGAAGCCCTAAAGGTGGACATGGCTAGTCTCTACCTCGAAGACACCGCGATGGTGTGGTGGAGAAGGAGACAGGGGGACATAGAAAGAGGCACCTGCTCTATTGGCACATGGGCAGAATTCAGGGCAGAACTCAAGAAGCAGTTCTACCCCAGCAACGTGGAAGAAGAGGCACGTGGGAAGCTGAGGCGACTGCAACACAAGGGAAGCATTCGGGAGTACGTAAAGGAGTTCACCGAGGTACTTCTTGAGATCCCCAACTATCCTGATAAGGAAGCTTTCTTTGCCTTCATGGATGGGTTACAACAGTGGGCTAGACTTGAGATCCAAAGACGAGGGGCTCAAGACTTGACCACTGCCATCTCCATTACCGAGTCCCTTATTGAGTTTAGGAAGCTGGAGAAACCTAAACCCAAGGACAAGGGCGGCAAGGGGAAGAGTAGGGGAGACCCACATCGAGGCATGGAGGAAACGAAAAGGGCAAAGGGACCTAAGGAGTACCAGGCCAAGGCCAAACCCCGATTAGCTGCTTCTTTTGTGAGGGGCCACACAAGGCGAGAGAATGCCCCAAAAAGTGCAAACTCTCAGCCTTGATAGAGAAACGCGATCAGGAGGCGAAGATAGGGGCCCTACGACTCCTCAGTGCAATCGAGGCAAAAGTGAAGGTTCCCAAAAATGAGAAGAAGGGGAGGCTGTTCGCTGAAGCCAAGATCGGAAGGCGCACCATGAAGGCATTAGTTGACACGAGAGACGACAACAACTTCCTCCCCCTTCAGGAGGCCAAGAGGATGGGCATTAGCTATGAGACAAGTCGTGGTTGGCTTAAGGGGGTAAATTCTGCTCCAACGGAGACCTTTGGAGTTGCCCGCAACGCAAGGGTCAGCTTAGGCAATTGGAACGGCCACATCAACTTTTCCATCATGACCATGGATGATTATCCACTTGTCTTGGGTATTGAGTTCATAGACCGGGTTAAGTCCATCCCGATTCCCCTCGCGAACTCACCGTGTATCTTAGAGGAGGGTAACACTCATCTTGTCCCACTAGAGCGGGAAACCCGACTCCAGGAGAAGCAGATTTCAGCCATGCAACTCGCCAAAGGAGTCAAGAAGGAGGAGCCAACCTACCTTGTCGCCTTGAAGGAAGTAGCTGTTGTGCCACCAGCCGAAGCCCTGCCCCAAGGAGTCCAACATGTCCTAGAGGAGTTCAAGGACATGATGCCGCCCGAACTGCCAAAGAGGTTGCCACCAAAGAGAGTTGGACCATAAGATAGAGCTGGTACCCGGTGCCACTCCGCCTGCAATAGTGCCATACCGCATGGCGCCTCCGGAACTTGAGGAGCTACGGAGGCTGTTGAAGGAATTGATGGACATGGGCTACATTCGTCCATCAAAAGCGCCCTATGGAGCACCGGTGTTGTTCCAGAGGAAGCATGATGGATCACTCTGTTTGTGCATTGACTACATGCCGCTAAACAAAATCACTGTGAAGAACAAGTACCCAATCCCACTTATTACTGATCTCTTTGATCAACTTGGCCAAGCCCGATGGTTCACCAAGTTAGATCTCCGATCGGGGTACTACCAGGTCAGGATTGCTGAGGGAGATGAACCCAAGACCGCCTACGTCACGAGGTACGGTTCATATGAATTCCTCGTGATGCCCTTTGGACTCACGAATGCGCCAGCGACATTCTGTACTCTCATGAACCGTGTCCTACAACCGTTCTTGGACAAGTTCGTGGTGGTGTACTTGGACGACATTGTCATCTATAGCAACACATTAAAGGATCATGTAAATCATTTGAGACAAGTCTTCCAAGTACTTCGGGAAAACGAGCTATTTGTCAAGAAGGAGAAGTGCGCTTTCACTCAACGGGAAGTCTCCTTTTTGGGACAGATTGTCGGAGAGGGAAAACTGCTGATGGATGAGTCCAAGGTCCAGGCTATACAAGAATGGGAGCCACCAAGGAAGGTCCTTGAACTTAGATCTTTCCTTGGGTTGGACAACTATTACAGGAAGTTCATCAAAGGCTATTCTGCTATAGTCGCTCCCCTCATCGACCTGTTGAAGAAAAACGAGACCTGGGAGTGGGATGAGAATTGCCAAGCAGCGCTCGAAGTGCTGAAAGAAGCAGTGATCCAGGAGCCGGTGTTGGTCTTGCCCGATCACACTAAACCTTACAAGGTGCAGACGGATGCCTCATACTTTGCCCTGGGAGGCGCCCTTATGCAAGAAGGGCATCTAGTGGCTTACGAGAGCCGTAAGCTAAATGATGTGGAGAAGCGCTACACGGTCCAGGAGAAGGAGATAACCACTGTAGTGCATTGCCTGAGAACGTGGAGGCATTATCTGCTAGGCACTAAGTTCGTCGTGAAGACAAATAATGTTGCCATAAGTTACTTCCTTAAGCAGAAAAAGCTGAAACCTAAGCAAGTCCGGTGGCAGGCCTTCTTAGATGAATTCGATTTTGTGATGGAGTATAAGCCAGGCAAGGGGAACGTTGTGGCCGACGCACTAAGCAGAAAGGTCGAACTTGCCTCCATCACAAGCCCAAGTTTCCCAATGGTTGACTGTATAATGGAGGGGTTGGAGCAGGACCCGCAAGCCTAGAATTTGTTGGGACTGGCAAGTCAGGGGAAGACGCGCCAGTTCTGGCTTGAGGACGGGTTTCTCCTCACCAAGGGAAACCGGGTGTATGTGCCAAAATAGGGAGGCTTAAGGAAGGAAATCATCAAGGAGTGCCATGACTCCAGGTGGGCAGGTCACCCTGGAGCGCAAAAGACTATGGCACTCATCGAACGAGCTTACTATTGGCCCCAAATGAGGGATGATGTGGAGCTCTATGTAAAAACTTATCTTGTGTGCTAGAAAGACAAAGTGGAACAACGTCCTGCAGCCGGTCTATTGGAGCCATTTCCCATTACGGAGAAACCATGGGAAAGTATTTCCATGGACTTCATCATATGCCTGCCGAAATTCGAAGGGTGCAGCAACATTATGGTCGTCGTAGACCGATTCAGCAAGTACGGAGTATTCATACCGATTCCGTCCAAGTTCAATGCTGAGGATGCTGCTCAACTATTCTTCAAGCATGTGGTGAAATACTGGGGCATTTCGAAAACCATCGTCAGCGACCGGGACACTCGTTTTACGGGTAGATTCTGGATGGAGCTCTTCAAGGTATGGGGGTCAGAGCTCAATTTTTCCTCAAGCTTTCACCCACAGACGAATGGCCAAACAGAGAGGGTGAATGTGTTGCTGGAACTATACCTGCGGCACTATGTCAGTGCCAACCAGAAGGATTGGGCCAAACTTCTGGATATCGCCCAGTTTTCTTACAACTTACAGAAAAGAGAGTCAACTGGGGCGAGTCTGTTTGAGCTTGCAATAGGGCAGCAACCAATGATGCCATAAACCATGGCCATTGGTTATAAAGGTCCAAATCCTTCCGCATTCAAGTTTGCCAAAGGATGGCATGAAAAGGCAGACTTGCCAAAGGCGTACTTAGCAAAGGTTGCGCAGAAAATGAAGAAAGGGTCGATGCTAAGAGGCATAGAGTTCGAGGAAGGAGACTTAGTCATGGTGAAGCTCCTTCCTCATCAAAGCAGAAGATTAAGGTGCACAAGGGGCTAGTGAGGCTCTACGAGGGGCCATTTCCTGTGGAGAAACGTGTTGGCAAGCTAGCCTACCGATTGACGCTACCCTCACACTTGGAAATGCATCCTGTTTTTCATGTGAGCTTGTTGAAGTCATACCATCAGGACGAGGATGATCCAAGCCAGGGCAAGTCAAAGAGAGCACCAACAACCTTCACAATGGTATCAGAGCGAGAAGTGGAGGAAATTCTTGTGCACCGCGTCGTTCCCAGACGGGGGCCTCATCCCAGTTATGCCGAGTACTTTGTCAAATGGAAAGGGTCTCCCGACAGCGAGGCAAGCTGAGAACATGAGCTAACATTGTGGGACTACCAGGATCTTATCCGAGCCTACAAGGAGGAAGCGCCGAGGACATCGCTATATTGAGTGGGGGAGATTGTGACGTCCCGCCCAATTTCTGCCCCAAAATAGCACAGAAACGTGTCAGTCGCGCCTCGGAAGACCCAGGAAGTTTCCAAAGCCGTTGGAACCGTGATCTGGCTGTTGAGAGGGACTTAGTATGTAAATATTAATTACACGTTGGCCCTTAGGAGTTGTATATATAGGAGGGTCATTTACATTTGTTAGGCATCAAGGGAAGCAAGAAGACATAGAGATTAGCAAGCAAAACATTGTATAGCTTTCATATTCTCTAATAAAGAGTTCTTTCTTTGTTCCTCCAAATATTCGAGTTCCTTCATAGTCTTTTGCTTAGTCTTTCAAAGTTCCGCTAAGCATTAGAGTCAGGCTGACTAGCAACTTGAGTGTTAAAAGTTTGCTAGGCCGCACGGTTCGTTGGAATTACAACCAAGTTTGTGACAATATACACAGGTACCACAAGGTGAATGCATGCAACCACAGATGAACAGTGGAAATGATCAGCAGGAGAAGACCATTCCAAAATTTCACCAATTGGGAAGCAACAGGTATTTATTATACATTTTACTTTTATATATATGCACACTTAATATATTTTTCCACAAAAAAATCAATTGTCACTTGGTATAGTTAATTTTAATACAACTGTCATTGCATATTTTTTTAATATATTATACTATTTAAACATTACATCAGGATATAACCACAAAAAACTTCAAAAATGTTGCAGGACGAGAGTTTAGTAAGGAAACTAGATCCCATTGTTAACTTAACAAACTAACAGCAGTGCAAGCTCGATGTATTTACCTACAAACAGAGGATTCAGAGGTATTGGTTTGATTTTTAAAATACACATTTTTGATTACAGAGTAATACAGTGTTTGTAATTATATTATACTGTATGTCATTATGATTTCCATCAATCTCGGATGGAGCCAAAGATTCACTATTTTTTGGCTTTGGAGTATTATGGAATAAAGCAAAATGGTTCTTTAAACTGTCTGCGCTTCTTTCAATTGTGAAGTAACAGTTAGTCAATGCAACTTTCGACGCTCATCATGGATCATCCGGAAACAGTCGCACTATGTTTTTTAACATAGGGGTCAGGCTGCGTACATCCGACCTCTCCTTACCCCGCAATGGGCGGGAGCCTTTGAGACATTGGGGTAATGTTGTTGTTGTATTATGTCATTATCAGGTTGAGAGGGTTGACTCTGTTGTTGCTAATAAGGGATTCAGTGAACCTGCGATAGGTCACAGTGAAAAGCCACAGGACCCTGAGGTATGCGTTGCCTCTTAACTAATTTACATGAGATATAACACCATCCATTTCGATGACTTTTGAATGTATATTTTTGTGTTTTCATTATGCTTTAACGTTAACGAATATGTACACTTATTTATATCTATATATATACACATCTGTTACCTCAAATACTCACACAGTTCTAGGATATATCCTTGTTTGTTGTTTTATCAGAGTGAGACTGCGGAAGCACCCATAAAATCAATCGGAGCTGTCGATAAGTCTCCACATGGGCAAGGCTAATCCGTTATTCATAAAGAGGTTGTCCCAGAGGTATTTCAGTAGCTATTCTTTTATGATTGTCACTCAATTTCAGTATCTATACGCAAATCCGCATAATACATGTAGATAATTATTTGTATATACACGAATGACTATGTACATTTTGATTATTATCAGACCAATCCCTTCTCACCCCCATCGATAACTCCTGCACTAATAGATAAGTAGCCCGACAGTCACGGACAATACGTTCCCCAGCAGCCGGATGCCTCAGAGGTATATTACCTAGTTTTCGATTATCACATACATTTTTTTCTATGTTGAATAATAACATGTTTATGATCTTATGTACTTTATACATTTGCTACACAGAATTCATTGAATACAATATACATATTTGGGACACTGTAAGTTTGGGTATTGTCTATCTTGGCCACTGTTTATTTGGGTACTGTGTATTGAAGTAAATTGACATTGAAGTCAATATATATAATTGATATGTACTTTGGGCACCGTTGTTGGGCACTGTGTATCTTTTTTGGGCACTGTTAGTTTGATTGATACACACAGAACTCATTGCATTTTTTTGGGCACTGTGTATTTTTTTAAGCACTGTTAGTTTGGGTACTGTGTTCTGAAGTAAATATACATTAAAGTCAATACACATTTTTTGGCACTGTTAGTAAGCAAAAATGTATATTTATGCAGTTCACTTAAATGATACATAGTATTCAATGAAGTCACTGGGCTAACATAGAACTTATTGGTCACTGTAGTCACTATACACACAGAAGTCAATGAAACCATATACATAGTTATGTTTTCATACATTTGGCCTATATGTGTAATTGCTTTTTATACATGCATTCAAGCTATTTATTTGATTTCTGAATTATGTTATCTTGTATAAATTTACATGCGAATACACTGTTTTTTTCTATTATTAATCTTCATAAGCTAATGATTTTACAAGGTCATTCCGGTAACTCCAGCAGAGTACCAGAGGTGGAAGGAAAAGAGTAAGTCTAAAATAGATGAAATGATACCGGAATCACAATTTGACTTGCCAGACGAGCTTCTACCAAGCCTTAATCCAGAGAAACTCAATTAGGAAAGAAGAATGATCGTCCACCCTATGAATATTGTTGATAGCAACCCGCTGGAAATTGTCGAGACTCCTCCATTATTCAGGAGACTCCAGCGCCCTGGGCCTCATACTGTTTTGCCATTCTTGGCATCTTTTGGATCGGAATCAGGTAACCAGTTAGACAAATGTATATTTTATGCATATGTACACATAAATATCCAGTAAGAATTTACACATACGTATAAGCTTATGTTTTCGTGGTTACAGGCAGTTCACCAAAGAAGCCAAAAAAATTTCATCAAAAATACTCGTTCAATAGGATTGCCGACATACTTGATACTGGCCTTTATCTGCGCTTTTTCAAATGGTTGACTGAAGGACTGCTTGGTAGACACCATACCAAGTAAGAAATCTATTATGTGGTGTCATGTTTTCATGATTGTTTATTAGTTAACTAATTTTATCAGTCGCCAACTCACAATGAATGAACAGAAAAAGACCCGAGGATGACTGATACAGGAGGGGCTTCAAAAAAATGCAGATTCCACTAGAGTTAGGGGTGATGGCTGTAGCAGATAAGAATTGATTTTATAAGTTGGCTTACAAAGGACAATTGAACGAGGATTCAGTAAGAATCAATTCACTAATATCACTTTAATTATACATTTGAATTCATCATAAATTTTAATATCTATCCTATAATCAACTCTTATATATATATTAATCATTTTTTTCAGCACATTGATGTCATCATGTACTATCTGAGAAAAAAAGGCAAAGTACTTCAAAAACACTGCTTTTTCGTATAGCACGGTTGACTGACATTTTAGTTCTCTAGTTATAAGAATCTGGGATGCCTACTCCGACCTCGAAAATGGCCCGTGTAATGCAAGCTCAGAAGAGGTCATCAGATTGTACATAAAAGGGTTTCGACTGTATGTGGCTGTTCTATGGCACACAGTTGATAATATCTTGATCCCTGTAAATTTGAAGGACAAATTCCATTGGATCTTACTGGTTTTGTCGTTCAATGATCGTGCAATCATGGTGTATGACTCGATGAGATCAGTAGCGCATGATGCATATATATTCAATGAGGTAAACAAGTTTGCTCAGCTTATACCTACCTACCTTGTGTCGTCTGGTTTTTATGACCGCAGTGGAATTGACCCAACTGTGCACCCTAAATACAAACTACACTCGGTGGATGACCCATTCAATGTTGTTCATGTTAACGACATACCAGAGCAGCACGAGAGAAGCCTGTAAGAATTGATTGATACATTTATTGTTTTTTTTCCATATCTATATCATTTTATGTATTCACACCCGTCTTTTTTAACTAGGGACTGTGGAGTCTACGTGGCTGTCTATTCAGAATACTTGAGCCAGGGTAATGGAATCCCAAACAGTCCAGTTGATATAGAGCTGATGCACAACCGATACGCCACACTTTTATGGGATTACGGGACGTGAAAGGTTAAAAATGAAGCAGTGAGCGACAATGAAGCACCTGGGAGGTTGGCTAGCAATACTAATCCCAGCGAAGGTGTCAAGCATGTTGTGCTTCAGTAGGATGTATACACTGCAAATTGCTTTTTGTTCTTAACCTTTGGATACAGCAATATTCTACTTCACTGGTTTTTATGTAGACAATGATTTTTTTTCCAATTCTTGGGACTAAAAGTATTTTGATGTTATTTTTGGTTTTTTTGGGGACATGCAAATGAACAGGGAACCTTTGTTTTATTTTGTCAATGAATATTTTCTTTCAAAGTTAGATGTGTTCTATTTATACCCATATACACAGTACAATCAAATACAGATATAAGTATGAGTGTATATTTCTCATTACTAATCCCACACGGTCATTTTTATTACAGAATTTTATTGGCTGCTCTAATTTTTTTAAAGAACCATAAATAGTTAACTAAACAGAACCTATAAACATTATAACTACACAAGTCATAATATATATACAACTTAAAAGATATATAGTAACTTTTTATATACATACAGAGCTTAAATAATTACACAACTTAAATAGTTACATGTGTGTTATACAATTGAAGAATATAACATAGATATACACCTAAAAATATTTATATGTTATGGACTTGAAAAATACAACATAGATATACACCTAAGAATATTACACTCTTATACATTAAAATTTTCTGTTAAGTACTTTCACAAACACACTCTTCATGATGTTCCCATCTTATCTTGTCGCAAACACAGAGTCTGTGTGTATATATATATATATATATATATATAATAGATATAAACATGCACTCATCTAAATTTTATAGACATGGATATATATACTCCAAGAAAATTCGAATTATATGTACACATTGTTGTAAACATTGTATACAAAAAAATTAAAACCAACATCTTTGTATAACAACTAATAAATATACTTTTGTTGCAAAATATATAAAACATCACAGACATTTACTTTATTCCAGAACAAATTAAAAAACAATTATTCTTGAATAAGTTATTCAAACGGGCAGACTGGGACAATGCACAATATAAACGAAGCACACGACCAATTGATGATTGATAACCTATGGAGTTTGGGGACTATTTCTGCAGGTACACCTATTATGCCCGAAAATTCCACAATTGCTACATATATTTTTACCCTTTGATGAAAGCATCTCGGAGAATGATTTGTCTCTACTTTTCTTTTGGGCCTACCCGGAAGTCTTTTGTATAAAGAAGGCAGAACCACATCGGATAATACATGTTCTGATATAACTCAATCATTTCTATCCGGCAAAGAACATATTGGTACCTCATAAGTCTTCAAGACTGTGCTTGGTTTATACAGATTCGAGCAATATTCATCTGGTTCGAGATGTTTAAACTTCAATACAACTCAAGCATGGAGACATGGTATCTCATCAACCTAAAAGCGCGCGCAACTACATGTCCATTTTGAAAGACACACAATAAATCTTCTCCCCTCATCACTAACATTATGTGTATGAACAGATGACGACACAACCTATTCAAATACAATGTAAAGTTATTAATTATGCATTCTAATTGTAGAAAACATTGATTAAATTTAATAATGAATAATGTTAACTTACCGTCATTTTTATACTTTTCGCTTCATTGTTGGTCAATATTTTTTGGAACTTACCCATCAAAGGTGTAAATGTATATGATGCCTCCTTCTAATTCTCACAGTTCCATCGACCAAATATCAAATGTACTTCCATAAAAAAATCAAAAATAGGCAACTCACGAGCCGCCACAAGTGATGCATTTATACTTTTGGCAAGATTTGAGGTCATACACCACCCTCGATGCACTAGAGCATAAACCCTTGCCCACTTATCATAATCAGCCAGTTGCAAGTACTCCTTCACCCTTACATCTATCTTCTCAACTGTTTCCATTAGCCGATCAAACTCGGACTGTGTATATGCTTTGACTGTTGTATAAAAGAAATTATTCAATTTTTCATGAGACTTTTTGTACCTCTTTTGAACATTACTCCATAAGTGTTATATACAAGCATAATGGGGAACACCATCATACACTCTCGAAACAACATTTATGATGCTCTCATTTTTGTCGGAAACTACACACATATCAACTCTTTGACCATAAGCCTCTTTTAAATTTTCGAAAGACCATGTCCAAGAGGCATTATTTTTAGAATCTATAACACCATAAGCCATTGAAAAAATGTGTCCTACATACTATACAAGTTTCACAGAACCATTAGCAAAAAAAAAAAAAAAAATAAAAAAACACATATTCCACAATAATCATATATTTATACATATTTGCTCCATCCATTGTGCTGGCAGAAACGAATTGCCCATTATATGGACCAATAAGATGACTCTCATCAACAACAATAATAGGCCTACAGTGTCCGAACCTTGCAATAAATGCCTGCAAAGCAATAACAAATAAAGGAATTCCCCATCGTCGGTCTTTTTCAGCTATATATTGCGAGTCTGGATAAGTATAACTCAACATGTATAAATATGTTGGTGATATGTTATATGATCCAGAAGGAGATCTTCGCAACCAATTCAAAGCTTTCTCCTTTGACCTCCATGCTAACATGTAGTTAATATCTATACCAAGATCTTATTTCATATCATTTTTTATATCGAAGAATGTATACTTTCGCTTATGATTTTCCAGTCTAGGCATCACAATCCCACCAACCAGATTACTTATTGCATGCCTTTGTGAATAAACTCTATCCTTCAATGGATATGTATGATCCATGTTGAACGCTCTAATTCAAAACATACCAAATTTACTAATAGCAAAAGCTTTCATCAACCAATCGCATTCTTCCGACTTGCAGATAACTGTATCACTGCAACCATATTCAACAAATTCAAAACATTGTTAATTTGAAAGATATATACAACAAAAACATATGTATTTTGTGTAACTATTCACCACCTTATCGCATTTGATTGTGTTGCCTTGAATTAGAACCTATGTGTTATAGCATATTGCTCCATAACGGATTTTAAAGTAGCTTTGTCACGGTATACGTAATCATTCTCCACATATTTATGTCCTGGATTGGATATGGCTCCTGTCCAGTCTCCAGAACATAAAGCATTTAGAGGCTCTACCAACTCATCCATTGTTAGTTTATGTGAATCAAAATCATCCAATTCCCCGTTATGTTTGATGTAAAAATAGAAACTGACGGCTGAATACAACTTCCTTCAATAGCATTTTCAACTTCTTTTTCTACAATACTAGCACAAATTGGATACATATTAAAATCATTAACAGCTTTCTTTAGTATAACGTAAACCCTCACACCCATATCATTGTGAATAAGCATTGGCACATTGCTTTGTTTAACTTGTATTTCATTCGTAGATCGTTCTTCGTAAAATCAATCATGAGTTGTTTTACTATCAACATATATAATTTCGTGTATGTGGAACTCTCCTTAAAAACTATACCTTCCAAAGTATAGTCAACATAGCGATTTTCATCATCCCACCTTCCCGAATGAAGAACCATTATCGCAAGTGATCCCATTGCTACATAAAATATACACATACACATCAATAACATTTACATAATAAAATATACAGATTCACGTCAGTAGCAAATCATTACATATACATTTTATACAGATCTCATTTCGATTTACACGTATGTTGTATACTAATTTCAGCTCTTTCTTTCAACATCTTATATATTAGCACACACAGTATGACAGTATTATACACGAACTTTGCTCAGATATCAAAAAAACAAAACTTCAGCAATCATACATATTGTGTATATAAAATATAAAAAATTTAAAAACAGTATACATTGCACCAGTATATACATAAGCGTCAGTAACATTTACATAGAAAAATATACACATTCACGTCAGTAGTGAATCATTACATATACTTTTTATACAAATCTCAGTTTAAATTAAACATGTGTTGTATATAAATTTCAGCTCGTTCTTTCAATATCTTATCTATTAGCACACACAGTATTATACATGAACTTTGCTCAGATATCAAAACAACAAAACTTCACCCACCATACACATTGTGTATTATAAAATAATACAAATAAAAAAATATTATACATTGCACCATAGTACATTCCCCTAAAAATTTAACACATCCGTAAAATACACAATTATACATTCGATGAGAAGGCAACAACATATATAAATAAGTCTACATTAATTTATATTAATCGAAAATTTTTTAGAAAACACAAAGAAAAAAGAGCATAAGAAAGAATCACTTCCACATAAATTTTGAACAAAACATCAAAAAAACAAAATTCCAATTATTTCGTTTTCACAAAAAAATCAGTTTATTATGGTTTGGAATTACCAAATCATACATATTTGTACAATACGAATTTCCAAATATACGAAACAAAATACTCACCACGAATTCGAAATTATACGTCGAATTAAAATTTTAATTTTTTTTTCCATTCGATGCAACAACGGATCTTCTAGCACTTTTTCGTTTTTCTTTTTTTTGTTGAATGAGTCATTATAGGGAGGAGGACTCGTCATATTCATCTTCCTTAAATCATGCAACCGTTTTACCTTTTTTATTCCCGGAATCAGTGCAATTTGTTATTAATTTCAGGCGTGACTCATTTTTGTATAAACGTGTGATAACATCCGTTTTATACACAGTAAATTATAATGACAATGGCTATAAAAAGTAATTAGTAAAACTATAGCTTTTTTCATCAATTAAGTTTATCTCTATGGCTACTTATGAAAGTTTCTCTTTATTAAAAAGCCATCTTGCAACAAATGACGCTTATCTTTCAATATACACGGGGAGTAGAATTACGTGCGCCGTATAGATAGTTGTACCACCAAGTTAAATGATAGTATACAATGATATTTATGATTTTTATTACTCTTTGTTTACTTTTCACATTCACTTTTACTTATTTATAATTCTACAACTTAAGGAATAATAAATGAAGTATAATTTTTATTATATATATCACAAAAACATGTATATATCTTGTTGTATAAATAACTAAGTACACCTTATAAAAAGTGTACATATTTATAGAATTAGAATAGTATGAGTAAGTTAAATAATATACTTATACTATTGATTATGCGACAAAAAGATTAAAAAATGGACCT
>JAABOM020100093.1:0-68707 GCA_011800125.2 Solanum clarkiae | reverse complement strand
AATAGATGCTGCATACACTTGCTGAAACTGTTGGGCAGATTATGTGCAGAAAGTTGCTGCACCTTTTCCTTTTTGTTCTGGTGATTTATCTATGGTTTTTAAGTTGTATTATGAAGGGAACTTGGTGTTATTGACGTGGCATGAGTTATAGATATTATACTAAAGTTTCTGACCTGATTTTGATTCCATTTAACAAGCGCGTCTTATCGTGTTATCTTAAGCATTGTGTTGATTGAAAATTGCGGGCTGTTGTATATAAGGCTATTAGACCACGTGATTCTTGACTTCTATAGTGATGTTATAGTATTGTTTGAGGTCTGTTTATATGTGTAAATTTTGCTAGAACAGTTTGGTTAAAGTTGGAATAGGTTTGGAGTTATCCGCGTCGAAAGGTAGCGAAGGAAAGTAACGTTATGCTGTCCGTTTTTAGATTGCATGGGATTGTGATGTGCTGTATTTTGTGGGCTGTTGTAAGGTTGGTATAGCATTAGAACAGGCTGCACATGATGTGTATAAGTGAATGTGCACTAGGGAATACGATTAGAGGCAAAATGGTTGAAAGAATATGCTATGGTTCGTAATTGTCCGCTTGCTGCCTATATGTTGTTTTATTATGTAATTAGGATACCAAAGGGTGTTTATTGGCTGCTAATGCTAGTTTTATCATCTACTATGTTGTAGATAAGTATTTTAAGGAAGGGAAGGTTATTTCGGGTTAGTAATGAGGTCATCCAATGAGGTATGTAAGGTTATTTGATTTTGTATCATTTGGCATGAAACATAGATCCTTCCTTGGCACGTAAAGGCACTTACCAACTCCGATACAACTATTAATGGTGTCTCCATTCCTTGACATGTTCATATAATTCCATGCATAGTCACTTCCAAATCTGGTTACATACATGAATACAGTTTACGGGTGGTACCCCAAGGGGTTTCATTGTGAACCTAGAATAGGGACGATCCCGATACAGTTTACGGGTGGTACCCCGAGGGGGTTCATTGTGAACCTATCATGGGGACGATCCCGATACAGTTTAGGGGTGGTACCTCGAGGGGGTTCATTGCGAACCTAGCATAGGGACGATCCCGATACAGTTTCACACTGATCAGTTGGTTATATGTTACAACTGTGCACAAATTTTACAGTACATATTTTACAGTAAAGGTAAAGTGATATAAAGAACATAAAGTACATGATTCCATAATATAACTCAGGGTGGTCCCTGATCTTCTACAGATGCATGGTTTCATTTGAGTTATTTCTTTACGTTCAGTATATCCTGCCTTACATACTCAGTACGTTATCTCATACTGACGTCCCTTACGGGGGACCTGCATTTCATGCTGCAGGTACAGACACTAGTAGATCTGCCTAGTAAGAGTATAGGATATTCAGCTGCTGTTGTCAAGCTCCAGCTTGCTTCGAGGCTTTGTATACGTCTAGAGTTTATGTTCATATTTTACAGTTGGTTGAGGCGGGGCCTATCCCGACCCTTTTCATATGTTTTTCTTTATTTAGAGGCTTTGTAGACTATGTAAAGTAAAAGTGAAAGTTAGGTCCCGTACTTTAAGTAACGTGGCCCCAACGGCCTAGTCATATGCATTACTTTTGGCTTGTTATCACTGTTTATCTGCTTAAAGGCATGTCAAATGTAGAAATCCCTTATAATATGTATAGAACGTATATAGTTACAGGTTGGTTCTCCCGAGCCTTATCGGCAATAGGTGCCGGTCCGCCCTACGGGACTTTGGGGCGTGACACAGCTGATATATAGATACACTTAACAAAAGTCTATCCTCTATAACATCTCCCATAGTATGATGCATAGACACCATCAATCAAGTCACTATTCATAAAGCATGTTTCTGAGGCTCCCACAATCTCAATACTAGCAGGCTTTCTATACAATTGTCAAAAAATGAGGCATCCTATTTTTGCCCAATGGGTTTTGGGCTACTCCCTATCTAGGGCTAATGACGTAGCATTACCCCTGCTTCAAATTTGTCCTCTATGTAGCATCCATGTGAGATGGACATATCAAATCATATTTTAGGAAATTTATGGACTATTGACAATATTACACGACCAAAATCAATAACATAAGGAGTTTCCTAAATATCCTGTAACCTCTTGGAGATAAGCCACGAATGTGTCTCCATACCTATTTATAGGACTCTACTAGACGGTAGCTCTGTACAGCTGAAAGTAGTGAGCCATAAGCTTTGACACCAACTTGTCACGACGCAGTTCCAATTAGGATGGCGCTTGCTATATCCCACCGATAGGCAAGATAATTACCCAACTCCAGGGTACCTGTCTTAACTCTCTAGTCATGATCATAACTAATCTAACAATATAAATAATTGAAATATACCCAGAAGATGGAAGTCAATTGTATAGAGCTAGAATAGACATAAGGACATAATCATATACATATCAATAACCATAATAATATGCAAATCAGGAGTGCTCTTGCAAATACATGTCATTACTTTACAAGGCCAATATCTGTGAATAAAAGATGACCATTAAAAGGAAGGAGACTGTGAAGTATCTAAAGTTGCCGGTGCTCACCAATAGTCTCTTTAACGCTCTTGAATCCCCCCAAAGTCAATGCCCATGGGTAGAACCTGGAACTTCACCATGGGAAGATGTAGAAAGTGGGAGTTGAGTACCAGAAAAAGGCACCCAGTAAGTATCATCGACCAACCGAGTGAAATATTGAACATATAGAAAGCTCAACTATATAGAGAACTACAACAATGTAGCAAATCAAACTCAGGTCAAGCATAAGCATGTTGGGAACCCTTAAACTACAACTTAACCAACTATGGTCATGAACCATACTAACTAGACCAACTCAAGTGATGAACAATGATAAATGAACCAACAAAGACTGAGTAGGGCCATACCACTTCTGTCCCCAATTGATACATAGTGTTGTATGCAGGTATAAGGCCCTAATATCTATGCCTGTATGCCAACTTGGCCCCCCATAAACCTAGGAGGTACACCCATGCACAATCAGATCAACCAATCATAACAGAACCTAACTCTCCATATTACATGATTAGAGGTTAGTTGTACGTGGGTGTAAGGCCCTAGTATCTAAGCCTGAACACCCCCTAAGCCCCCATAAGCTCAGAAGGTACACCTATGCACAATCAAGGTGTGAATAGGTGTATGGATCCACGGGTAATCAATGGAGGCTCCACCCCCAACAATCACATATCAACCGGATCTTTGACCCCAAGTCGGAATATGGAACCCCATAAAAAATATACATGTGCAATGGTGGGACGTAGTCCCCCGCGGGAGAAAAAATCCCCCTGGCGTAATCAATAGTATCTTAACTCAGAATATTAATGGAATCAGCTGGGTCCTTGGCCTAAATCTCAACAGGTGTTCGGACCTCAGAATCAACATCTATCACTCGGTATCCCAGTCGTGGACACAAAACTCAAACTACAAGGTATGACTCCAGGGTATTAGATACTTAGACATAGCCACTAGAGCTTAGAGAGCGGGGATGTCATCTAGCACTTGAGGTATTGAAACAATCACTCCCTCAACTAGTCTATCAGAATCCAAAACTATGATATCCCATAACTCCATGCCCTCATGTACCCATGTTTCAAGCCTCATTTGGTTAGGTTGGGAGTGTATTAGGGTCGTGGGTAACTTCTATACTTAGAAGAGTTCAAGACTTCCTTGTGAATTGAGTTTTGGGTGTTGATTTGTGCCAAGGTCAACTTTAAACGAGCATAACATTTAGCACACAAAGAAATAAACTACCCACGACATGTCAAATGAAAGCTCACTGATTTAGTTTTCCAACGCACTTGGTTTCACCTCATTTCGGGTTTGGATAAAGGAGTTATGACCGTTGTTGTGAGACCCTCCCATGTCGTAAAACCACACAGGCACCTTGACGGGCAGTGGGACTTTGGATGGGCCGTCTGAGCTGCCTTGAGCTGGAAAAGACTATTTTTGGTCTAAGGCATGTGATATGACTAGTGGCACGGGCTGTGTGGCTTGCCATTGACCATGTGGCTGGCCGTAGGAGTGTGTAAGTGAGCAAGGTTGGATTGAGGGGGAAGGTTTTGACTAAGTGTGGTGCCACGACCATCTTCACGGGTCATGGCAAGCATCATGAGCAGTCTGGCCTGGCGTGGAGCCTCCTTGCCATAATTTTCTCACCAAGTGTAACTTCCACAGGTCACTACATGGACCATGTAGCATCACAAGGCCCATGGAGCCTCCCATCAAAGTGACGAAATGTGATTTTTCTATAGTATCCCCACTTCCAATTTTTGACCAAATCTCACCTCACAAGCACTCCACACAACCTGTAGAGTGCTGCATGACCCGTGTGGACCTCAAAGGGGCTTACTTTGCCAATTTTCCCATCCATTCACTAATGGCATTTTTGTGAATTTAGTTCATTCTAATGACCCTTTTAGACTTTCAATACTATCTTAACCTCTCTAAAAGACTTAAACCCTATTCTAAAGGATCAAACTCATTACTCTCAATTTGAATACACTCTCAAATCCTCTCAAAAGCCTCTACCAAGAATCCAATACAAATTCTAGGAAACTCAAGAACAAATTTGGATTCAAGACTCCATTCCAAGCTTCTATTCTTTCCCAACTCAGTTTTAAGAGACTCAAGGTCCAAAGTATGTGGGTTTCAACCATTGGGTCCTTTCACCCATGGTTGCCAACCTCCCTTTTCTATATAAATTTCATGTTTTCAAGCTAGATAATCTATGGGTATCTCTTATTATAAAAGTTGACCATAAACTATGTTGGAATTATATGAAATGTTGATTGTTTAAGCATGTTTTGAGCTATGAGTCTAAGATCTAATATGAGATTTGAGGAGGGGTTTTGATGTATCTTGCATGAGGGTATTACCTAGTGTTTGTGGGTGGTTTTACATTGATTTTCTCATATGATTTCACTCTTAAGTTGCATGATCTTAAACTAGCATTACACACCCGCCAAGTGTTATGCCTGATTTTGGACTATTGAGCTATTGATGATCTATTGTATGACCTATGGATTAAGTAACTTTACAATGATGAAAGGAATGTTTATATGTGTGTTGATTTCATGAAATGTATCTTTAGTGTTGTAAGTTGACAATAACTAAGTTGAGGGGTTGATGCCTCAAACACCTTAACTGGAGGTGGTAAACCCGTTAACCAAGTTGAGGGGTTGATATCTAGTACACCTTGATCGGAGATGATAAACCCGTTAACCAAGTTGAGGATTTGATACCTCAAACACCATGACGGAAGGTGGTAAACCCATTAACGAAGTTGAGGGGTTGATACCTCAAACACCTCCAAGGGGTAGTTTATCTTGAATTCCAAGTAGTAGGTTGCTTGGGCTATGATGATGGTATGTTCCTACACATATAATATGTTATATATAAGCATGTTTACTTCAAGCATAATTCATGCATGCCATATTGCTATTATGTTTATTCAATGTCTACTTATGCATTTCAATTATGTTGCTTATCCCTTGTGCATTGCATCCTACATACTTAGTACATCCAAATATACTAAAGCATACTCTGTGCTTACATGATGTTACCATGTAGGAATCGGAGTCCCATTTGATCATCTTCCACCTTCACATGGCTAGTACGACTTTCAAAGCAAGTTGGTGAGTCCTCAATGTAGAGGACATGTTTCTTTGAATTTATTTTATGTAGTGAGTCTTATTATGTTGGGAACATATGACTTTGTGGGTGAGCCTGAAGATTGTCTTGGTCCCCACTCCTATCTATGTATTAGAGGTGTTGTTGGAACGTTACGATATATTAATGTCATACTTTCACTTTCTACGATTCTATGGTATCAACTATGTCCCTTAGCCCCGTTTCTCCCTTTTTCCATCTCTTGATGTTGTACATGAAACGACAACAAAAAGTGCCTGAAAATGTGCCTCAGAAGTGCCTGGAATCGTAATTTTCATTTATCTCAAAATCCATATACGGTATCAAAAATCCAACTTCATATTCTTGATTAGGGGGCAAAATTGAGTGAGAAATAGGTCTAATCTCTATTTTGGAGCAAACGAATCACAATGTCAATTTTCAAAAAGAAATCCTTACAAGATGTTGATCCGCGCCCCTGGTCCTATATGGCTGGGGTGAGGACTAGTGTTATTTTTGTGCAGTTTTATTGAGTCTGTCCAAGGCCTTTGGGTCTTGGGCCTAAGTATCCCATGCGTGAAAATACCTATACTTAGCCATATTTCACCTTCATATCATCCAAGACATTTCCCAATACTCTCTCAAACCCTTAGACTAATATTTCTCTCAAAATCCAAATGTCCAAATCTCTTCCGAAAGTTATGGAATTCATCCAAGCTTCAAGTCTCCATTCAAATCTTCAACAAGAAATTCTCCAGAGCTAAGGTACGTAGGTTTCATTCATGGGTTCCTTTCATCCATGAAGCTTAAGCTTTCTTTTTACCTAATTTGCATAATTTTAAGTTAATTTACTTATGAGTCTCACTTATTATGAATTAATTATATTGGGGTTTCATGAACTTGTGACTATTTTTTGCATGTTTTGAGCTATGAATCTAAGATCCATTGTTAGATTTGATGAAGGATTTTGATGTATATTGCTTGAGGGTGATGGTTTTACATTGAATTTTCTTGCATGATTTCATCCCTAAAATGCATGATTTTACACTAGCACTACATACACGCCAAGTGTTTAATAAAATGTTTGGTTATGATTTCTTGAGGAATTGAAGGTTCAATGCATGTCTTATGAGTTGAATGACTTTATGATGATGAAAGAAAGGTATGTTTATGATATTCTCCTATATCATGTGGGGAGTTCACCATGCCCCACTCAGGGGGGGTTGTGAGCTTGGGTAACTATGTCGAGGGGTTTGTATCTTGATAACCGGGTTGAGGGGTTGGTACCTCAATAACCACGGGTGGTAGGGTGATACGATCCACCAACCATGTCGAGGGGCTTGTACCTTAATAACTGGGTTGAGGGGTTGGTACCTTAATCAACATGGGTGTAGGATGATACGATCCACCAACCATGTCGAGGGGTTTGTACCTTGACAACCAATTGAGGGGTTGGTACCTCAATCACCATGGGTGATAGGGTGAGATGATCCACTAACCAATTGAGGAGTCGCTACCTCAATCACCATGGGTGGTAGGGTGAGACGATCCACCAACCAATTAAGGGGTTGGTACCTTAATAGACTATGAATCCTATAACGACAGTCTTTTCTTGCACATATACTATGTTCTATGTAAGCATGTTTACTTCAAGCATCTTCCTTACATGTCATATTGCAATATGCTTATTCATTACCGATGTTATGCATTTCAATTATGTTGCTTATCTCTTGTTGCATTGCATCCTATATACTCAGTACATTCAAACATACTAAAGCATATTCTATGCGTACATGATGTCACCATATAGGAAACAGAGCACCGATTGATCTTCTTCCTCCACAAGGCTAGTAACATTGCTCTCAAGCTAGTTGGTGAGTCCTCTATTCCTGAGATGATGTCTATGATCTTATGCTATGTACTAAGACTATCTTTCTTTTATGTATTGATTGACTATGAGGGTGAGCCCGGTTGCTTGTCATGACCCCCGCTCCTATCTAAGTTTTTAGAGGTTTTGTTGGACACATTATGTATCGAGCCTTGACTCTCTTGTTTTGATGTTTATATTATGAAAGCTTCTCTTCAGCTTTTTGATCTTATTTTCTAATCTAATTATGTTGTTTAATTGCTTTTGCGACTAATGATGTGTAATGATTCATTAATAGCCTTGTTTGGGGTCCTTTTTAGATCCCCATTCACTGTGTCATATCTAGGCCCTAGACTTGGGTCGTGACGAACTTGGTATCATAGCACTAAGTTTTTAATAATTCTCGGCCTCCAACACATCAGGTTGATTAAAGGCCTATTCATGGTCGTGTTATGCAGCATAATTACGAGTAGGAGGCTATGAGACGTTTTAGGAAATGTTTCCCTTCTTCTTGATCTATGTCATGCTATAGAAGTTAGGTGAGTTTCCCCTCTAGTGAATGTTCTTTGTCATGTTTAGATTATGCATAAAACAAGAGGAAGAAGAGCTCGCACTCCCCAGGAACAACCAACTCATGGTGAACTCTGGGATGCTCTCTCCTTGCTTGCTCAAGCTATGACTAATCAAGTCAATCAAAGGGCCCAAGCCTCCCATGCTCCCACCCGAGATCTAGGGTAATAGACTTAATGAGGAAGAACCCACTAGAATTCTATGGGTCTAAGGTAGATGAGGACCCTCAAGAGTTCATTGATGAGGTCTACAAGGTATTGGCTATCATGGGTGTTAGATCGAAAGAGAAAGCAGAGTTGGCGTCCTACCAACTTAAAAGGGTACAAAAATATGGTTCTATCAGTGGAAGTATCAGAAGGGAATCAATAATGTGGTGTTTTGGAAGGAGCTTAAGATGGCTTTTCTTAATCGGTTCTTCCCTCTTGAGCTTAGGGAGGCCAAGATGGTGGAGTTTATAAATTTGAAACAAGGGTCTATGAGAGTGAGGGAGTATTCCCTCATGTTTAATCAACTCTCGAAATGTGCTCCCTACTTAGTTACTGACCCAATGTCTATATTGAACAACTTCGTGATGGGTGTATCCGATTTGGTGAGTGAAGAATGCCTATCCGTTATGTTGATTAGTGACATGGATTTGTCCTATTTGATGACCTATGTCGAACAAATGGAGGAATAAAAGTTGAGGAAGAGGAGGAGTAATAAGTCCAAGAAGGCCCATTTTGAGGGTATGTTTCAAAGTTGAAAGGGTGGTCGGTTCCATCAAGGCCAAGGATCTTCTCATGCTTCTAATAGGAGGTTTGCCAATGACTTCCCAAGGGCCCAAGGTGTTGGGGGAGTTGATCCTAATGACATATGGCCAAGATGTGGTAAGGGTCATAGAGGCCCATGCTTGAGGGATATTAATGCATGTTATGGATGTGGGAAGTGGGTCACAAAAAGAATTATTGTCCTCATAACTATAACAAGGGTAAGGAGGTTCATCCACAAGGTGAAAATGCGAAAAAATACATTTATATTCCCTTCTATGAGGGTGATTTTTGGAAAATAACCCAAGAGTACATAAATTTATAGATAACTCGAAAACACATAAATAATCAAAATGATTTAAATTAACATTTCTTATTTATATAAAGATTATTTATGTGATTCCGAGTTATCTATAAATTTATGTACCCTCATGAATAGGGTCTTCAAACTCTACCTTGATTCATTTGTTGTGGTCTTAATTGATGATATTTTGATCTTTTCCCACAGTGAGGAGGAGTATGTAAGCCATTTAAGGGTGGTGCCACAAAGGTTTCGGGAAGAGAAGTTGTATGCCAAGTATGAGAAATGTGACTTTTGGTTGCAAGAGGTGGCCTTTCTAGGTCGTGTAATGTCGGGGGATGGGATTACGGTGGATCTAGAAAAGACTGATGTGATTAGGAATTGGCCTAGACCTTTGACCCCATTGGTATTAGAAGCTTCTTGGACTTATGTCACGACCCAAGCCTAGGGCCTAGACATGACCGATGAATGGGGAACCCGAAGGGACCCCAAAGAAGCCTCTTAGTATATCATCACACATCCTTGGTCACGAAAGCAAGTAAAATAACATCAAGAGATACTAAATAGGGATAAGCGAGGCTAAGGGACATCTTTCATATCATAATCAATAAGAGTCAAGAGAGAGTCAAAGCTCATAGCATAGATACATAACATGTCCAACAACACCTCTACTATATACATAAGAGCGAGGGCCAAGACAAGCAAATGGGCTCATCCTTATAGTCAAAGTATACAACAAAGGAAGAGAGAGTCTTTAATACATAGCATAAAAACATAGACGTTGTCCTCGGAATGGAGGACTCAGCAACTAGCTTGAATAGATACCACTAGCCACGTGGGGGAGGATGATGACCAAATGGAGTTTCGGTTCCTACATAGTAACATCGTGTAGGCATAGAGTATGCGTTAGTACTTTTGAATGTATTAAGTATGTAGGATGCAATGCAACAAGTGATAAGCACCATAATACAAAATGCATAACATAGGAAATAGATGAGTATATAACAATACAACATGCATTGAAGATGCTTAGAGTAAACCATACTTACATATAACATAATCTATGTGTAAGGAGAGACCATTATTAGTGAGTATCCAAGGCCTAACACCTCCTTGGAGAGGCGCATGAGGTACAAATCCCTTCGTGTGGTTGATGAGGTACAAACTCCTAACGTAGTTGATGGACTTCACACCCTCCATAGTGGTCAAGGTATCAAACCCTTAACATGGTTAATGGACTTCACACCCTCCATCATAGTGGTCAAGGTATCAACCCATCAACAAGGTTAATAGACTTCACAGCCTCCATCATAGTGGTCAAGGTATCAACCCCTCAACAAGGTTAATGGACTTCAGACCCTCCATCATAGTGGTCAATGTATCAACCCCTCAACAATGTTAATGGACTTCACACCCTCCATCATAGTGGTCAAGGAATCAACCCCTTAACAAGGTTACCCGGGCCTACAATCTCTCGAGTGAGGCTCAGTCATTTTCCCCACATTGTAGAGATAATACCATATACATACATTCCTTTCATCATCATATAATAATTCAACTCATAATACATTCATTGGACCCTCAACATCCAATCCTAGGGATACTTTTCAAGAAAACATCATAATGCTACATTATTGTTATCACCATAAAGTCATATATCTCATATGCCAAGCATTTGGCTTTCAACAACTCAAGAATCAATAACTGGACATTTTATCCAACACTTAGTGGGTGCGTAATGCTAGTATAAAATCATGCAATTCAAGAGTGGAATCATACTAGAAAATTCAGTTTTAAACCATCAATCGATACTTGGTAAAACACTCAAACAATACATCAAAACCCTTCATCAAATCTCACAATAAATCTTAGCTTCACAACTCAAAAAATGCTAAAACAATCAATATTTCATGAAATCCCAACATAGTGTGCAGTGAAATTCATAATAAGTAAGACTCATGAGTAAATCAACTTTAAATCATGCAATTTTATTTAAAAGGAAGCTTGGGTATCATGGGTGAAAGGAACTAATGAAAGAAACCCACATACCTTAGCTCTTGGAGAATCCTTGAAGAAGATTGGAGATGGAGATTTGAAGCTTGAATGAAAACCTTAAGATCCGGATGAGTTTTGGGATTTGATTTTGGAGAGAAATATTTGTCTAAGTATTTGAATGAGTATTGGGGAATGTCATGGATGACATGATGGTGAAATATGGCTAAGTATAGGTATTTTCACATTTGGGAACACTTAGGCCCATGATCGAAAAGCCTTGGACCGAGATAAAAATCTCTGGCAACAAAATACACATTTTCACATCTGGTCCGCAACACAGACCTATCGCGGAGGCAAGATTTACATAGGTCCACGATGGCTGCGCATCGCGGCACCATCGCGGATCGATTCTGAAAATTAAAATTCTGTGAAATGATATTGTGATTCATTTTATCTAAAATCAGGGTTAGACCTATTCCCCACTCAATTTGACCTCCTGAATAAGAATATAAAGTTTGATTTTCAACATAACACACGAAGTTTGAGATATATGAAAATTACGATTCTGGGCATTTTCGAGGCACATTTTCTAAAACTTTTTGGGATCATTTCACTATCTCCCTCTTGGGAACATTTGTCCTCGAATGTCAAAGAAATGTACAAGATAAGGGTAATTGTGAAAAAATCTGCCCTAACAAGAGTGCAACATTGCACTTAAACACCATTTCAAAAATCTCAACATTAGTGTAAAATCTTCATGAACTTATCAACATAAACATGAATGCATGCAAATGACATAGGGGCTGAAATATAAGACTTGAAATTACTAAAATGGCTTGACGTGTTATCATAAACTTGAATAGAATGAAAGAGATATAGATATTGCTTCTCTATGCCCGCTCCAGCTCCCCAAGAGGCACTTTCGACCTGACGATTCTTCCAAAGAGCCTTGACGAACACTACATCCTTATCAATCAACTTCTTCAACCCTTCCACCTAATTCCTCCATAGGGACCTCTTCCTAAGTCAACTTATCCTCCACAACACCCACAATGTCACGAGTTCTATAGTACTAGAGTCATCACCACATCCCTTCAACCTAGAAGTATGAAAACCGGACAAACCATAACCATATCCCTGGGCAACTCCCATTCGTATACAACCTTGCCAATCCTCCTCTACACTCTATACAAATTCACTACCCAGAAACTCAATTGTTAATCTTATCCACACATAGACTCCGTGGCACCATAAACCACCATCTCTGTGAATAATCTCCACTCTACTATCTTTCACCCAATACCTCCAACTCTAATATGGCAGACTCAAGGCCTTGCTTAAACTAAACCCCCTTCAACTAAAGAAGATTTGGAGACATCAAGAACACTACACCACCATGCTCAACTTCCTCCATCCTAACTCCCAATCTAGCCAATCGATGGACCTTTTTAGTCACCTCTTTTGCCACCATCATCAACATATGCTAGGCCACTTGGAGCGCCGACCACAACATTAGCCTTACTGGAGAAATATAATGTGCAGTCATATCACAATCCTTAAGGAGTTCTAACCACCCTCTTGTCATCCTCAACTCACCACTATCACATTTAGCAAACAACTTCTCATCCTATCAAGACTTGCAACACTACCCCCAAGTGATCCACAAGCTCTAAATAAATCAATGCTCCACCACTAGAGGCCACCTCAAACACATCAAGGTAGGATTTTAAGATGCTATTCATGAAACCCATAAAAATAGCCAACGCACAAGTCAACCAAACAATTCCGCCAATACTCAAATGCTCACACCTAGCCCAAAAGGACACCTAGGGGAATCACCTACCCTCATCCTCACTTGGGAACAACACCTGAGCCCAAGATCAATCTTAGAGAAGTGACTAACCCATTGTAGTTGATTAAATAGATCGACCATCCATAACCATATTACAACCTTACAGGTTCTACAATCAAAGAGACACAATATAGATATACTAAAACACCCCTAGTATGACATCCAAATCCATCACACCTAACTTAACCAAGATCACAAGACAAGACTCTAAGTAATAAGAACATGGAGCAACCCTTGTAACCCTCCCCAGCAAAAATGGAATCACATAACCAAATCTTGCTACATCAAAAGGAATGGTGAAGGGAAGTAATGATCCCTAGAACCATCAAAGCATGCAAACAACATCAAGAAAAGCCTTAAATACCGGTAGCATCATCGTGCACCTCGTACCCTCCTTGCATCCTTTGAAGAGCATAAAACCGATTACATCTTGGAGCATCCGATTGATCAATACCACCACCTTTGCCCTTGTTGCGCCTAAGGGGACAATCTATCATCTTGTGACCCATATCCCCACAACCACAACAAGCATTAGTTTTCTTCAAGCACGGACCATCATGGCATTTACCACACTTTGGACACCTAGCATAAGTTACTTCACCACTATGACCTTTATGACTTTGGAATTTTCCTTCACCACGGGCCCTCTTGGCCTCCTTACCTCTCCTCTTCTTTAACTTTTCCTTCTCTATTCATTCGGCATAGGTCATCAAGTGGACCAAATCCATGTCACTAATCAACATAGCGGACCGACACTCCTCATTCAAAAAGTCGAATACTCCCATGACGAATTTACTCATCCTAGACCTTGGATCGGCCACCAATTGGGGAGCATATTTTGAAAATTAGTTAAACTTGAGGGCATACTCCCTCACACTCATAGATCCTTGTTTTAAGTTTATGAATTCTACTATCTTAGCCTCCCTAAGCTTAAGTGGAAGAACAAATTAAGAAAAGCCGCCTTGAACTCCTCCCACAGAACCATACTGTCAACCCCCTTCTCTTCTTTCCAATGATTAAACCACATTTGTTATATCCCTTTGAGTTGGTAAGCCGCCAACTCCGCCTTATCCTCCGATCTAACTCCCATGATAGCCAATACCTTGTAAACTTCATCAATAAACTCTTGAGGGTTCTCAGCTTCCTTTGACCTATAGAATTCTGGCGGATTCATCCTCATAAAGTGTCTCACCTGAGATGCCGGTGTAGGAGCATGAGGGGCTTGGACCCCTTGGGTGACTTGATTATCCACGACTTGAGCTAGCAAAGTGATAGAATCTCAGAACTCTTCATGAGCTGGTCCCCCATTTTGACGAGCTTGAGGAGCAGGAGGAGCTGGTTGTTCCTCAGGAGTGTAGGCTTTTCTTTCTCTTGTGTTAAGTATGACCTAGCATATCAAAGAACAATTATTAGAGGGGAATAACCTTATCTCAATTCTATAGCATGACATTTACTAAGAAGAAGGGAAACATTGTTTAAAATGTCTCATAGCCTCTGGCTCATAGTTGTGGTGCACAACACAACCGTGAACAAGACTCTAATCAAAGTAGTGTGTTGGAATCTGAGGATCTAACAACCTAGTTCTCTGACACCATCTTTATTACGACCCAAGCCTAGGGCCTAAGCGTGACTGGTGAATGGGGAACTCGAAGGGACCCCAAATAAGCCGTTTAGCATATCATCACACGTTCTTTGTCGCTGAAGTAAGTGAAATAATATCAAGAGATAGTAAATAGGGATAACCGGGGCTAAGAGACATCTTTCATATCATAATCAACAAGAGTCAAGAGATATTCAAAGCTCATAGCATAAATACATAACATGTCCAATAACACCTCTACTACATAGATAAGAGTGGGACCCAAGACAAGTAACCGGGCTCATCCTCATAGATAATGTATACAATAAAGGAAGAGAGAGTCCTTGATACATATCATAAAAACATAGACATTTTCCTCGAAATAAAGGACTCACTCATTAGCTACCACTAGCCACGTGGGGGAGGATGATGACCAAATGGAGCTCCGTTTCCTACATGATAACATCATGTAGGCATAGAGTATATGTTAGTACTTTTGAATGTACAAAGTATGTAGGATGCAATGTAACAAGTAATATGCACCATAATATAAAATGTATAACATAGGGAATAGATGAGTATATAGCAATACGACATGCATGGGAGATGCTTAGAGTAAACTATGCTTACATAGAACATAATCTATGTGTAAGGAGAGACCATTATTAGTGAGTATCCAAGGCCTACCACCTCCTTGGAGAGGCAATGCGGTACAAACCCCTTCATGTGGTTGATGAGGTACCAACCCCCCAACATGGTTGATGGACTTCACATCCTCTATCATAGTGGTCAAGGTATCAACCCCTTAATATAGTTAATGGACTTTACACCCTCCATCATAGCGGTCAAGGTATCAACCCCTCAACAAGGTTAATGGAATTCACACCCTCTATCATAGTGGTCAAGGTATCAACCACCTCAACAAGGTTAATGGACTTCACACCCTCCATCATAGTGGTCAATGTATCAACCCCTCAACAAGGCTTGGTCATTTTCCCCACACTATAGAGATAATACCATATACGTACATACCTTTCATCATCATGTAGTCATTCAACTCATAAGACATACATTGGACCTTCAACATGAAATCCTAGGGATACTTTTCAAGAAAACATCATAATACTACCTTAATTTCATCATCCTAAAGTAATATATCTCATGTCAAGCAATTGGTCTTCAACAACTCAAGAATCAATAACCAGACATTTTATCGAACACTTGGTAGGTGTTTAATACTAGTGTAAAACCATGCAATTCAAGAGTAGAATCATGCTAGAAAATTTAGTGTAAAACCATCAATAGATACTTGGTAACACCTTCAAACAATATACATCAAACCTTTCATCAAATCTCACAATAGATCTTAGATACATAGCTCAAAACATGCTCAAACAATCACTATTTCATGAAACTCCAATATATTGTGCAGTGAAATTCATAATAAGTAAGACCCATGAGTAAATCAACTTTAAATCATGCAGTTTTAGGTAAAAAGAAGCTTTGGTATCATGGGTGAAAGGAACCCATGAAAGAAACCCACATACTTTAGCTCTTGGAGAATCTTTGAAGAAGATTGGAGATGGAGACTTGAAGCTTGAATGAGAACATTAAGTTCCGAATGAGTTTTGGGATTTGATTTTGGAGAGAAATATTTATCGAAGTGTTTGAATGAGTATTGAGGAATGTCTTGGATGATATGAGGGTGAAATGTGGCTAAGTATAGATATTTTCATGTTTGGGAACACTTAGGCCCAAGACCAAAAAGCCTTGGACTAAGATAAAAATCACTGGCAATAAAATACACAGGTCTACGTCTGGTCTGCAATGCGGACCTATCATGGGGGCAAACTTTACACAGGTTCACAATGGCTGAGCGTTGCGGCACCATCACGGATCGATTCTAAAAATCAAAATTTTGGGAAAATGAAATTGCGATTCATTTGCTCTAAAATTGGGGTTAGACCCATGTCCCTCTCAATTTGACCCCCTGAATAAGAATATGAATTTGGATTTTTGGTACAACGCATGAATTTTAAGATATATAGAAATTACAAATCTAGGCATTTTCGAGGCACATTTTTGGGCACTTTTTAGGGTCGTTTAAGCTTAGTGGGTTATTAGCAGAGATTCATGAATGGGTTCTCTTCTATTACTTCTCCTATGACTAAGTTGACCTAAAAGAAGGATAAATTTGTGTGAACCGATGACTTTGTTAAAAGAGTTTCCAAACTTTGAAATATAAGCTTGTGTTCGCTCTTACCTAATCACTACCGGAAGGGCTAGAAGGGTTTATTGTGTATTGTGATGCTTCAAGGGTTTGTTTGGGTTGTGTTTTGATGCAAAATGGTAAGTTGATAGGCTATGCTTCTAGACAAGTCAAAGTACATGAAAAGAATTATCGTACCCACGATCTTGAATTGGCCGCCGTGGTTTTTGCTTTGAAAATTTGGAGACATTATTTGTATTGGATGCATGTTGATGTGTTTACCAATCATAAGAGTCTCCAATATGTGTTCACCCAAAAAGATCTTAACTTGAGACAACAAAAGTGCTTAGAGCTTCTTAAGGATTATGATATGAGTGTGCATTATAACCCAGTAAGGCTAATGTTGTGGCCGATGCTTTAAGTAAGGTGTCTATGGGTAGCCTTGCACATGTTAGGGACGAGGGCTAAGAGGTGGCTAGAGAGGTCCATTGGTTGGCTAGATTGGGAGTTAGGTTGGAGGAGGTTGATAATGGTGGAGTAGTGGTGGTTGATGGTTCCAAATCTTCGTTGCTTTAGGAGGTGAAGGCATATCAAGATATTGACCATGAATTTCTAGAGTTGAAGGCTTTGGTGAGAGAGGGTAAGGTTGAGGTTTTCTCCCAAGGGAGAGATGGTGCTCTTAGGTACCAAGGTAGGTTGTGTGTGCCTAATGTTGCTGGCTTGAGGGAGAAGATTCTTGACGACTCTCATAATTCTTCCTATTCCATTCACCCCGGTTCTACAATGATGTATAGGGATTTGAGAGAGGTGTATTGGTAGGGAGGTATGAAGAAGAACATTGCTAAGTTTGTGTTCAGTAGCCATAATTGCTAACAAGTCAAAGCCGAACATCAAAGGCCAGGTGGCCTAGCCTAAGACGTAGAGATTCCTATTTGAAAGTGGAAGAAAATTAACATGGATTTTGTGGTTGGGTTACCTAAGACTAGAAAGGGTTTTGATTCTATTTGGGTTGTGGTTGATAGGATGACAAAGTCGGCTCATTTCCTACCAGTTAAGACTACATATGGTGCTGAAGTCTATGCAAAATTGTACATCCATGAGTTGGTGAGATTACATGGGGTGCCCTTATCTATCATTTCAGATCTTGGTGCTCAACTCACTTCACACTTTTGGAGGTCCTTCCAAAGAGGTCTTTGTGCCAAGGTTAAGCTTAGTACGACTTTTCACCCTTAAACGGATGGCCAAGCCAAAAGAACTATCAAAACACTTGAGGTTACACTTATGGCTTGTGTATTGTAGTTTAAGGGTAGTTGGGATGATCATCTTCCATTGATTGAGTTTTCTTATAATAATAGCTATCATGCAAGCATTGGTATAGGTCCTTTTGAGGCTCTTTATGGAAGGTACTGTAGGTCCACGATTGGATGGTTTGAGGTGGGGTAGATGGCCTTGTTTAGTTCCGATTTGGTTATAGAGGCCATGGAGAAGGTGAGGGTGATTAGGGAGAGATTGAGAACCGCCCAAAGTCGACAAAGGTCCTATGCCGATGTGAGAAGAATGAATCTTGAATTATAAGTTGGTGATCAGGTCTATCTGAAGGTCTCACCCATGAAAAGTGTGGTCCGGTTTAGCAAAAAGGGTAAGTTGAGCCCTAGATTTGTAGGTCCTATAGAGTGTTAAGAAGGATTGGTAAGGTTGTCTATGAGTTGGAGTTGCCCAATGACATGCATATGGTATATACGGTCGTCTACATGTCTATGTTGAGGAAGTGTGTAGGTAGCCCTAGTGGTATTGTCCCTCTAGATGTTGTGGGTGTTGTCGAAGAAATTTGACTTATGAAGAGGTCCTAGTAGAAATCTTGGATAGTCAAGTGAAGAGGTTGAGGAACAAGGATGTAGCTTCCGTTAAGGTCCCTTGGAGGAACCAACAATTTGAAGGTGCCACATGGGAAGCCGAGGAAGACATGCAAAAGCGATATCCCTATCTCTTCCATTATACTCAAGCCGAAGGTACTAATCTAAGTCCTCCTATGTGATCTCAAGTCCTAAGTCTTGACCTTTATGTCATTGTACGCATTCATGTTTATATTGATAAGTTTATGGTGATTTTGATGTTCATGTTGAAAATTTTTGAAAATAATGTTTAGGTGCATTTGTTGCATCCGTGTTGGGTTAAAAATCTTCATGATTGCTTTCCTTGTGTACGTTTCTTTGACATTCGGGGACGAATGTTCCCAAGGGGGAGATATTATGACACCCCATAACTCCATGCTTTGTGTACACATGTTTCAAGCCTTATTTGGTTAGGTTGGGAGTATATTAGGGTCGTGGGAGACTTCTAGTGCTTAGATGAGTTCAAGACTTCCTTATGAATTGAGTTTTCGGTGTTGGTTTGTGCCAAGGTCAACTTTAAATGAGCATAACTTTTATCACACAAAGAATTGGACAAACCCATACATATCAAATAAAACCTCTCTGAGTTAGCTTTTCAAAACACTTGGTTTCACCTCATTTCGAGTTCAGGTGAAGGAGTTATGATCGTTTTTGTGAGACCCTCCCACGCAGTCAAACCACACGGGCACCTTGATGGGCAGTGGAGCTCTGGACGGGTCATCTGGGATGATTTGAGATGGAAAAGACCATCTTTGGTCTAAGGTATGTCACACAGCCAGTGGCACGGGCCGTGTGGCTTGCCGCTGATCGTGTGGCTAGCCATGGGAGTGTGCAAGTGAGGCAAGGTTGGAGTGAGGGGGAAGTTTTTTACTAAGTGTGGTGCCACAGCCATCTTCATGGGCCATGGAAAGCTTGACAAGCTATCTGTCCTGGCGTGGAGCCTCCTGGGCATAGTTTTTCTCACCAAATGTAACTCCATGAGCCACTACACGAACCGTGTAGCGTCACACGACCCGTGGAACCTCTCGTCAAAGTGACGAAACGTGATTTTTTCAAAGTATCCAAACTTCCAATTTTTGACCAAGTCTCACCTCATGGGCACTCCACACGACCCGTGTAGGCCTCAGTAGGGCATCACCTTGCCAATTTTTCCATCTGTTCACTAATGGCGTTTTCGTGAATTTAATTAATTGTAATGATCTTTTTAGACTTCCAATGTTACCTTAATCTCCCCAAAAGACTTAAACCCTATTCCAAAGGATCAAACTCATTACTCTCAACTTGAATACACTCTATAATCCTCTCAGAAGCCTCTACCAAGTCCCCAATACAAATTTAAGGAAACTCAAGAACAAGTTTGGATTTCAAGACTCTATTCCAAGCTTCCATTCTTTCCTAACTCAATTTGAAGAGACTCAAGGTCCATGGTATGTGGGTTTCAACTATTGGGTCCTTTCACCCATGGTTCCCAACCCCCTTTTCTGTATAAATTGCATGTTTTCGAGCTAAATTATCTATGGGTATCTCTTATTATGAAAGTTGACCATAAACTTTGTTAGGATTATATGAAATGTTGACTATTTAAGCATGTTTTGAGCTATGAGTCTAAGATTTAATATGAGATTTTGAGGAGGGGTTTTGATGTATCTTGCATAAGGATATTACCTAGTGTTGGTGGGTTGATTTACGTTTATTTTCTCACATGATTTCACTCTTGAGTTGCATGATCTTAAACTAGCAATACACACCCGTCAAGTGTTTGATAAAATATTCGATTTTGAACTATTGATGATCTATTACATGACCTATGAACTAAGTAACTTTATGATGATAAAAGCAATATTTATATGTGTTGATTTCATGAAAGGTATCCTTAGTGTTGTAAGTTGACCATAACCAAGTTAAGGGTTTGATACCTCAAACACCTTGATGGGAGGTGGTAAGCCTATTAACCAAGTTGAGGGGTTGATACCATAAGCACCTTGATGGGAGGTGGTAAACCCATTAACCAAGTTGAGAGGTTGATACCTCAAACACCTCCAAGGGGTGGTTTAGCTTGGATTCCAAGTACTAAGTTGCTTGGTCTATGATGATGGTCTCTTCCTACTTTTACTTCAAGCATCATTCATGCATGCCATATTGCTATTATGTTCATTCAATGTCTATTTATGCATTTCAATTATGTTGCTTATCCCTTGTTGCATTGCATCGTACATACTTAGTACATTCAAACATACTAACGCATATTCTATGCCTATATGATATTACCATGTGGGAACTGGAGTCCCACTTGATCATCTTCCTCCTTCAAGTGTCTAGTACAACTTTCAAAGCAAGTTGGTGAGTCCTCAACTCCGAGGACATGTTTGTTTGAATTTATGCTATGTATTGACTCTTATTACGTTGCGAACTTATGACTATAAGGGTGAGCCTGAAGATTGTCTTGGCCCCTGCTCCTATCTACTTATTAGAGGTGTTGTTGGAACGTTATGATGTATTAATATTATACTTTGATTTTCTCTGTTTCTATGGTACCAACTATGTCCCTTAGCCCCGTTTTCCCCCTTTTTTCTATCTCTTGATGTTACAATTGCTAACGCGACCAAGGATGTGTAATGACATGCTAAGAGGCTTGTTTGGGGTCCCTTCGGGATCCCCATTCTCCGTGTCACGTGTAGGCCATAGGAGATGACATCCACAATATAGGTAGGAGACAACACCCTCAATATAGGTATCCCACAATCTCACTCCAACTCACACAACCATAACTAGAACCTCTCTAAGATACAATAGATACCATAGATCAGATGAAAAGAACCAGTGCACAACAACTATTAAATAGTACATTAGAATATATATAAGTCATAGATCACCGTAGAGTCATGCTCAACTAAGGACAAACATACCCTAACCTCATCAATAACAAGTGCCAAGAGTAAACATGGATAATTATAGGTATATCATAAGTATCCAGGACAATCGAACCCACAGATTCATATATATACCAGAATCAGGCCACGGTATGACATATGATCAACCAACAATCTCATGGTCAATATATCTGAATTGACCTCAAAAAGTGTCCGAGAATGTGTCTAAAAAATGCCCGGAATTCTAATTTCATATATCTCAAAATCCAAACGTGATATCAAAAATTTGACTTCATACTCTTGCTAAGGGGGTCAAATTTAGAGAGAAATGAGTCTAAACTCGATTTAAGAGAAACCATAGCAAAATTTGAAAAATCACAAAATGCAATTTCTAGTGTACATCCACGCCCCTGGCGTGATGCACCAAGGGTGCCCTATAGTGTATTTTTGGCTGCCAATTTCTATCTCGGTCCAAGACTTTTGGGTCTTGGGCATATGTTCTCCCCTGGTTGAAACACCTATACTTAGCCATATTTCACCCTCAACAACAACAACAACAATACCCCAATGCCTCAAAGGCTCCCGCCCATTGCGGGGTAAGGGGGGTCGGATGTAAGCAACCTGACCCCTATCTTTAAAAACATAGCGCGGCTATTTCCGAATGACCCATGATGTGCGTCGAAAGTTGCATTGACTAACTGCTACTTCACAATTGAAAGAAGCGCAGACAGTTTAAAGAGCCATTTTGCTTTATTCCATCATACCCCTAAGCCAAAAAATAGTGAATCTTTGGCTCTGTCCGAGATTGATGGAAACCATATTACACCCTCATATCATCCAAAACATTCCCAAGTACTCACTCAAACACTTAGACTCATATTTCACTCTAAATTCCAAGTTCCAAAACTCATCTGGATCTTAAGGTTTTCACTCAAGCTTCAAGTCTCCATTTTCAATCTTCTACAAGGATTCTCCAAAGCTAAGGTATATGGGTTTCAATAATTGGGTCCTTTCACCCATAGTTCCCAAGCTTCCTTTTACCTAAATTTGCATGATTTAAAGTTGATTTATTCATGGGTCTTACTTATTATGAATTTCACTGCACACCTTGTTGGGGTTTCATGAAATTGTGATTGTTTTAGCATATTTTAAGCAATGAATCTTAGATCTATTGTGAGATTTGATGAAGGGTTTTCATGTATATTGCTTGAGGGTGTTACCAAATATCTATTGATGGATTTACACTGAATTTTCTAGCATGATTCCACTCTTGAATTGCATGGTTTACACTAGCACTACACACTCACCAAGTGTTTGTAAAATGTCCGGGTTAGTTCCTCAATCACCATGGTTGGTAGGGTGCCATGATCCACCTACCAACTAAAAGGGTTTATAGCTTGGCAAACTATGGGTTCCATAATGATGGTCTCTTCTTACAGATGTATTTTGTATTATATAAGCATGATTTACTTCAAAGCATGTTACATGCATGTCATATTGTTATATGCTCATCTATTGCCTAACTATGCATTTTGACTAAGTTGCCTATCTATTGTTGCATTGCATCCTACATGCTGAGTACATTAAAACGTACTAATGCATAACTCTATGCCTACATGATGTTACCATGTAGGGACCGGAGCCCCACGTGATCCTCCTCCTCCACGTGGCTAGTACGACTTCTCTCAAGCTAGTTGGTGAGTCTTCCATTTTGGGAACAATGTCTATGTTCTTATGCTATGTATTATGACTCTCTTTTTAATTGTATATTTGACTATGAGGGTGAGCCCAGTTGCTTGTCTTGGCCCCCGCTAAGTTCTATGGTTAGAGGTACTGTTGGACATATTAGGTATAATGCTAGGAGCTTTGACTCTCTCTTGACTCTTAATGTTTATGATATGAAAGATATCCCTTAGCCTTAGTTATCCCTATTTACTACCTCTTGTTGTGATTTTTATAGTTTCCGAGACCAAGGATGTGCAATGATATGCTAAGAGGCTTGCTTAGGGTCCCTCCGGGTTCCCCATGCACCATGTCACGTCTAGGCCCTAGGCTTGGGTCGTGACAAACTTGGTATCAAAGCACTAGGTTATTAGTAATCCATAGCATCCAACACACCATATCGATTAAAGTCTTGTTCATGGCTGTGTTTTGCACCACAACTATGAGCAAAAGGCTATGAGGCGTTTAGGAAATGTTTTCCTTCTTTATGTTTTAAGTCATGCTATAGAGTTAAAGTAAGTTTTCCCCCTAATGATTGTTCTTTGCTATGCTAGATCATGCCTAACATAAAAGGAAGGAGAGCATGCACTCTTAAGGAACAATCGGCTCATGGTGAGCTCCGGGATGCTCTCATTTGCTAGCATAAGTCGTGGCTAACCAAGCCAACCAAGGGGCCCAAGCCCCTTGTGCTACTATACTGGCATCTCGAGTGAGAGACGTCATGAGGATGAATCCCCCAGAATTCTATAGATTAAAGGTGGATGAGGACTATCAGGAGTTCATTGATGAGGTCTACAAGGTATTGACTATCATGGGTGTTAGATCAGAGAAAAAAGTAGAGTTGGCGGCCTACCAACTCAAAGGGGTAGCACAAATATAGTTTAATTAATGGAAGAAGGAGAAGGGAATCAATAATGTGGTGCTTTGGGAGGAGTTCAAGGCGGCTTTTCTTAATCGATTCTTCCCTCTTGAGCTTAGGAAGGCCAAGATGGTGAATTTTCTGAATTTGATTCTAGGGTCTATGAATGTGAGGGAATATTCCCCCAAGTTCAATCAACTCTCTAATATGCTCCCCACTTGATTGCCGATTCAAGTTTTAGAATGAATAAATTTGTGATGGGTGTTTCCAATTCGGTGAGTGAGGAATGCCAGTCCATTATGTTGATTAGTGATAGATTTGTCCCATTTGATGACCTATGCTGAACAAATAGAGGAGGAAAAGTTGTGGAAGAGGAGGGGTAATGAGGCCAAGAGGGCCCGTTTTAAGGGTAGGTTCCAAAGTTGAAAGGGTGGCCGGTTCCATCAAGGCCAAGGATCTTATCATTCTTATAGTAGGGGGTTTTCCAATGACTTTCCAAGGGCCCAAGGTGTTGGTGGTGTGGTTCCTAATAATATGTGTTCTAAATGAGGTAGAGGCCATGGGGGTCCATGTTTGAGAGACACAATGCATGTTATGGGTGTGGAGAAGTTGGTCACAAAAAGATTGATTGTCCTCGTAATTATAACAAGGGTAAGGAGGTTCGTCCACAGGGTGCAAATGTGGTTCCTTTGGGGAGAGGTGGGCAACAAGGTGGTTTCTCAAGGCACAATCAGTTTTATACTTTGATAGAAGGCACGAGGTTGATGAGGTGCCCGATGATGTCGCTGCTATGTTAAAAGTCTTTGATTTTGATGTGTATGCATTGATTGATCCAAGTGCCACTCTTTATTTTCTTCCCTTTTGTCGCCAAAAAGTTTCATGTTAAGCCCGAATTATTGTGTGAGTCTTATGAAGTGTATACTCCTATTGTTGCATCTATTGTTGCTGGAAAAGTGTATAGAAATTGTCCCATTTGCATCTTGCATAAAATGTTGCCTTGTGATCATGTTGAGTTTGATATAGTTGATTTTGATGTCATTCTTGGGATGGATTTGTTGCATGCATACTATGCCCTTCTTGATTGTAGAATCCGTAAGGTCAAATTCCAATTCCCAAATGAGCCCGTTCTTGAGTGTGTGAGTCAAGATGTGGTGGTCAAGGGTAGGTTCATCTGTTACATTAAAGCCCATAAGCTGATCTCTAAGGGGTGTCTTTATCATCTTGTGAGGATAAGGGATGTGGAGTCCAAGGTCCTTCCCATAGAGTCAGTTCTGATTGTAATTGAGTTCCTTGATGTCTTTCCAAATGACCTTCTCAATGTTTCTCCCAAAAGGGAAACAGATTTTGGTATAGACCTACTTCCCAATACTCAATCCATTTCTATTCCCCCTTACCGTATGGCCCCGGTGGAGTTAAAGGAGTTGAAGGAGCAATTGAGAAATTTGTTGAAGAAGGGTTTCATTCGGTCTAGCCAGTCACCTTGGGGTGCACCAGTGTTGTTTATGAAGAATAAGGATGGTCACTTAGAATGTGTATTGACTACCAACAATTTAATAGGGTCACCATAAACAATAGGTATCCTCTTCCAAGGATTGATGATTTGTTTGACCAATTGCAAGGGGCTAATCACTTCTCTAAGATTGATCTTTGGTCCAGGTACCATCAAGTGAAGGTGAGGGAGTGTGATATTCCTAAGACCATCTTTCAGACTAGGTATGGGCCATATGAGTTTGTTGTGATTTCCATTGGGTTGACCAATGCACCGGGTATCTTCATGGATCTTATGAATATGGTCTTTAAATTATACCTTGATTCATTTCTTGTGTTCTTTATTGATGATATTTTGATCTATTCACATAATGAGGTGGAGCATATGGGTCATTTGAGGGTGGTGCTACAAAGATTGAGGGAAGAGAAGTTGTATGCCATGTATGAAAAATGTGAATTTTTGTTAAAAGAGGTTACCTTCCTTGGTCATGTGGTGTCGGGGGATAGTATTAAGGTAGATCCCAAAAAGACGGATGTGATTAGAAATTGTCCTAGACCATTGACCGCATCAGATATTAGGAGCTTCTTGGGCTTAGCGGGTTACTACCAGAGGTTTATGAATGGGTTCTCTTCTATTGCTTCTCCTATGAAAAAGTTGACTCAAAAGAAAGCCAAATTTGTGTGGATCGAGGAGTATGAAAAGAGTTTCCAAATATTGAAAGATAAGCTTATGTCCACTCTTGTATTGCAACTACCGGAAGGGCTAGAGGGGTTTGTTGTGTATTGTGATGCTTTTAGAGTTTGTTTGGGCTGTGTTCTGATGCAAAATGGTAAGGTGATGACCTATGCTTCGAGACAACTCAACGTTCATGAGAGGAATTATCCTACCCATGATCTCGAATCAGCCGCCATGGTCTTTGATTTGAACATTTGGCGACATTATTTGCATAGGGTGTATGTTGATGTATTCACCGATTATAAGAGTCTCCAATGTGTCTTCACTCAAAGTGATTTCAACTTGAGACAAAGAAGGTGACTAGATCTTCTTAAGGACTATGTTATGAGGTGCATTATCATCTTGGTAAGGCTAATATGGTGGCCGATGCTTTGAGTAGGGTGTCCATGGGTAGTCTAGCACATGTTGATGATGGTGGCAAAGGGGTGGCTAGAGAGGTCCATCGGTTGGATAGATTGGGAGTTAGGTTGGAAGAGGTTGATAATGGTGTTATTGCTGATGATGATGGTTCTAAATCTTCATTGGTTGAGGAGGAGAAAGCTAAGCAAGATCTTATCCCCGCTTTGTTGGAATTGAAGGCATTGGTAAAGGATGGTAAGGTGGAGGTTTTCTCCCAAGGGGGAGATGGTTCCCTTAGATACCAAGGTAGGTTGTGTGTGCCTTGTATTGATGGCTTGAGAGAAAGGATTCTTGATGAGGCTCATGGTTCTTCCTATTCTATTCACCCAAATTTTTTCCCGGTTGTCATAGTTGTCATAGTTGTCAACAAGTCAAAGCCGAGCACCAAAGACCGGGTGGCCTAGCACAATACATAGAGATTCCTACTTGGAAATGGGAGGAGATTAATATGGATTTTGTGATTGGGTTGCCAAAGACTAGAAAGGGTTTTAATTCCATTTGGATTGTGGTTGATAGGATGACAAAATCGGCTCACTTTCTACTGGTTAAGACCACATATAGGGCTGAAGATTATGCTAAGTTGTACATTCATGATGTGGTGAGGTTGCATAGGGTTTCTTTGTCCATCATATCGGATCGTGGTTTTCAATTTACTTCACATTTTTGGAGGTCCTTTCAAAGTTGTCTTGGTACAAGAGTTAAATTTAGTATGACCTTCACACTCAAACGAATGGCCAAGCCGAAAGAATTACCCAAACACTTGAGGATATGCTTAGGGATTGTGTATAGGAGCTTAAGGATAGTTAGGATGATCATCTTCGATTGATTGAGTTTGCCTATAACAATAACTGTCATTCTAGCATCTGTATGACCCCTTTTGAGGCTCTCTGTGGTAGACATTATAGATCACCGGTTAGGTGGTTTGAGGTTGGAGAGGTGGCTTTGGTGGGACCAGATCTGATTATTAAGGCTTCTGAGAAGGTTAGGATGATTGGAGAAAGGTTGAAGACGGCTCAAAGTCATCAAAAGTCCTATATTGATGTGAGTAGAAAGGATATTGAATTCAAAGTTGGTAATTGGGTTTATTTCATGGTGTCACCCATAAAGGGTGTGGTTCGTTTTGATAAGAAGGGATAGTTGAGTCCAAGATATGTGGGTCCTTATAGGGTAATGAGGAGGATTGGCAAGGTAACTTATGAGTTGGAATTGCCTAGGAAAATAGATTTGGTTCATCCGATCTTTCATGTATCCATGTTGAGGAAATGTGTAGGAGACCCTAATACTATTGTGCCTCTTAATGTTGTAGGTATTGTTAAAGAAAACTTCACCTATGATGAGGTTCCGATTCAGATTTTGGATAGACAAGTCAAGAGGTTGAGGAACATGGATATGGCTCCCATTAAGGTCCTTTGGAGGAATCAACAAGTTGAAAGTGCTTCTTGGGAAGCCGAAGGGGACATGCAAAAGTGATATCCTTACCTTTTCCACTCCACTCAAGACTAAGGTATCAATCTAAGTCCCTTATGTGATTTTAAGTCTTAAGTTCAGCCCTTATGCCATTACATATAATTCAAGTTTAAATTGACAAGTTCATGATGATTTTACACTTATGTTGAGATTTTTGAAATGATGTTTAAGTGCATTGTTGCATCCTTATGTGGGATGAAATTGTCATGTTTACGTCTCTCATATACATTTCTTGACATTTGAAGACGAATGTTCCCAAGGGGGAGATATTGAAATGGCCCCAAAAAGTGCCCGAAAATATGCCTCAAAAATGTCCGAAATTATAATTTTCATATATCTAAAAATCTGTGCGTGATATCGAAAATCCAACTTCATATTCTTTATCAGGAGGTCAAATTGATTGGAAAATGGGTCTAACACCGACTTGAGAGCAACTATAGAAAAATTTGAAAATCGCAAAAATGCGATTTCCAGTGTGCATCCGCGCCCCTGGCGCGACGCGCCAAGGGCACACTATAGTGTATTTTTGGCTGCCAGTTTCTATCTCGGTCCAACACTTTTGGTTCTTGTGCCTAAATCCTCCAATGCGTGGAAACACCTATACTTAGCCATATTTCACCCTCATATCATTCCAAACATTCCCCAGTCCTCTCTCAAACACTTAGACTTATATTTCACTCTAAATTCCAAGTCCCAAAACTCATCCAGGTCTCAAGGTTTTCACTCAAGCTTCAAGTCTCCATTTCCAATCTTCTTCAAGGATTCTCCAAGCTAAGATATGTGATTTTCAACTATTGAGTCCTTTCACCCATAGTTCCCAAGCTTCCTTTTACCTAAATTTACATGATTTAAAGTTGATTTACACATGGGTCTTACTTATTATGAATTTCACTACACACCATGTTAGGGTTTCATGAAATTGTGGTTGTTTTAGCATGTTTTGAGCAATGAATCTAAGATCTATTGTGAGATTCGATGAAGGATTTTGATGTATATTTCTTGAGGGTGTTACGAAGTATCTATTGATGGTTTTACACTAAATTTTCTAGCATGATTCTACTCTTGAATTGCATAGTTTACACTAGCACTACGCACTCGCCAAGTGTTTGATAAAATGTCCGGTTAATGTATTTTGAGGGATTGAAGGTAGAATGCATGTCTTTTGAATTGAATGACTTTATGATGGTGAAAGGAATGTATGTATATAATATTCTCCTTTATAGTGTTGGAAAGTGACCACGCCCTAGGGGGGTTAAGAGCCCGGGTAACCATGTCGAGGGGTTTGTACCTTGATACCAATCAAGGGGTTGTGCCTTGATAACTGGGTGGAGGGGTTAATACCTCAATCACCAGGGGTGTAGGTTGCGACTATCCACCAATCAATCAAAGGGTTCGTACCTTGATAACCGGGTTGAGGGGTTAGTTCCTCAATTGCTATAGGTGGTAGGATGCGATGATCCACCAACCAACCAAAGGGGTTTGTACCTTGGTAAACTATGGGTTCCATAATGATGGTCTCTTCTTACACATGCATTACGTACTATGTAAGCATGATTTACTTCAAAGCATGTTACATGCATGTCATATTGTTATATGCTCATCTATTGCCTAACTATGCATTTTAAATAAGTTGCCTATCTATTGTTCCATTGCATCCTACATACTTAGTACATTCAAACGTTCTAACGCATACTCTATGCCTATATGATGTTACCATGTAAGGATCGGAGCCCGACTTGATCATCCTTCTCCACGTGGCTAGTACGACTTCTCTCAAGCTAGTTGGTGAGTCCTTTATTTCAAGGACAATGTCTATGTTCTTATGCTTTGTATTGCGACTCTCTTTCTTTATTGTGTATTTGACTATGAAGGTGAGCCCGGTTGCTTCTCTTGGCCGCCGGTAAGTTCTATAGTTAGAGATATTATTAGACATGTTATGTAAAATGCTATGAGCATTGACTCTCTCTCGACTCTTGATGTTTAAGATATGAAGGATTTCCCTTAGCCCTGGTTATCCCTATTTACTACCTCTTATTGTCATTTTTATTGTTCCCATGACTAAGGATGTGTAATGATGTACTAAGAGGCTTGCTTGGGGTCCCTTCGGGTTCCCCATGCGCCATGTCATGTCAAGGCCCTAGGCTTGGGTTATGACAATATCTCTGTAGCATCAGCCTATGCACGCTCATATCGGTACGCGTCAAGTTAGAACACATGCCTGTCCCAGGGAACTAGTCTATATTCAACCTTCACCAGGACCCTTTCCTTGTGTAAAGCAACTCATAGGGAAGCATCCGTGTAACCTAAGCTAAGTCCCAAGTATCTAGATAATCAGAAGGGTGTCACCTTCCCAGAATCATATTGCATCCCAGCAGCTGTCAAGGATATCGCTTAAGGTAACCATGTGCCGGCCTACTGATAATGCGTCTTTCTCTAAACAGGGTGCCAGTCCCCAGGACTAACCCACGTAGCTAGGGTCTCATCACAAATATCCTAGGAAGCCCTAGCATATAACCTACACCTTACTAACCGGGTCAAATTCCTATCCTAACCTACCAATGGCTCAGTAGCAATATATCTTCCATCACAGGTCATAAGGCTTCTTTAGTTGTGCAACTATAACAATTTTTAGAACATAGTATGTTTCTCAGTCACTAGCTAGAAGCACAAGAATGAACGAATAACAGTGATATACATGACCGTATAAGTCATAGGGAAACAAAAAATCATGTTTAATCAGGCAAATCTACCAGTATCTAGGCAGCCACAAGTACTCAGAACAGATATAGATAACCACCTCCGAGAACAATCAAGTGTCAAGCTTAGTGTGCATACCTATCACATGTCCTCAGCCTAACCTAGCCTTTTCAGGCCCTTTCGTAGACAAAATGTATCAGAACTCAACTAGTCTAGCAGCTACGGTAAACATAACCTTCAATACAACAACTGTAGTCCCATATCATCATATATAACACATGTGGATACTCAATTAGCTATATACAACATACATTTCATAGCTTAACCTATTCACAGTATATTTCTAAACATTCCAGATCAAATACACAAATATTTCAACTTAGACTAAGGTTTAGAGAAAGCCTAGCCTGCCTATTATAAAGCCTAGCCTACCTATTAGATGACCCCCCCCGTCCTGAGTCAATCCACCCAAGCATTTCCCTTTTGATTCACGTTCCGATGTTGCTCAACTATCAGAAATATAGTTCACAAGGTTAATACAATCACATTGGCTGTGTCACACCCCAAAATGAGGGGAGGCACGACTGGCACTCGATACCTTTATTGGCCGAGTAAGCCATTGAACATGCTACTTAACTAAACTAGGGGCCAAAAGAAAATTGGGCAACATAACGTCTGAAAAACTAAGCCTGGACCTTTTAGGTCATGACCTGGTCATCAATACATCATGGATATCAAGATAGGTAAATCAAAATGATAAAGTACCAGCTAGCTGACAAGGCTGCAACAATAGAGGTACAAACATATACTATATATACATGCCAATCCTATGACTGGATACTGAAAGCCACAAAAGAACCAAATCAAAATAACATGTCCACAACAGCCTCTAAGATAATTACTAACACTGCCGGACAGGGCCCCAACTATACCCAACTATACATGAAAAAGTAAGCATCCTATGATTGCTCCTGGAATAGGTGGATCTTACCAACTCACAACTGAATACGGCTCCTAGTGGATAGGTCGACTAGAGTCCCTACCTAAACCTTCATGCATGAAATAAAATGCAGCATCCCAGGCAACGGGATGTTAGTACAAATAAACATGTACTGGTATGTAAGACAGAAAGTAAAACCATAGATATCAATAGTAAAAAGGGTAATAGAAATACTACCTGTAACACAAACTCAAGTAACCTTAATGGAGAACAATTGACCTCCTAGTGATCAAATATGCATGGTATGCTCGAGAATCGTATGTCATGAATACATATATATAGATGCAAATGCATGAGATGCCCAACCAAATGCTAGCAATGGCGGTCCTTTTCGGTAGCTAATTAGCATCATATTTGCCAACCTGTGGCCATCTGTACCATATACATATATATAATCATTTGGGCAAATAGGACCAATACCTCTTATTATAGCTCAATGTCCATCCATAACATGCAATATATGGTATGAATGTTTAATGCACATAGTATGCCATAACATGAACTTATCCAATCTTGGCTCATTGGTATACTTATTTTCATAGCATCATAATCATTGTCATATCATATACACATGACTCATGGAATCTTACATGTATTTTGAATAAGTTTGACAACTTAACTGAACATTTAGAATGGGGCCTTAACTCTGAAAATGTTGATAAAGGTACTTCACATAATGTTTTTACTTGTTCCATATCAATTATTAAAAGAAAGTATTTCAAAAGAATCAAGTTCCTTAGTAGTTTAAATAGGAGCATTACTCTAGACATTATTGGAAATCAACGTATTACTTGTTAAGTGCTTCAATTATGATTCTAGTGTGGAAGAAGGACTAATTATAGATACTACATTCTGCTCGTAATCTACATTTACTTTTAGTGACACCACACCAAACGAGAAACACCTCAACATATGGACAGGTAGTCATGAAAATTGATAAATTGGTATATAGATATTGAATGTCCAGTTTAAGCGAATGAATGGAATATCAACCTAATACCATCATGAAAATAATTCAGCTGCAATCCCAATACCTTTCGTAAAAGGTCTTTCTAGCAACAGAATGGTAAAATATAGCATATGAAGTTTTGGGGATTTCTCGAATTTCATGCTAAAAGGAGGGAAAAAGCTTAGTATTAACGTACCTTTCCAATAGACGTCCAATGGCCCAAAGTCTCTTCACGAGAGTTGTTACATCTTAAACTTCATAACAACTGTATATATGCAGCTTTGACACACTATAAATAGTCAAAATTGAGCATTAATGACCAGATTCGCCATACAAAGTTTACGCGAGGAAACTTTCATAGAACTTTTTAAAAATGACCATAAAAGAGTCCCAAGATTATTACATAAGCACACCAGCTATAGACCAAGAAAAATCAGCTAGAACACCACTTTTTTACTATTCAAAAGTAGCCCTAAATACAACTAATAGGAGGAAAAATAATTACAAAATGTAAGTCACACGTTTCAAGGTGCGGGGATGAATTTTAATGGTAAAAATGTGAAAAACATACCTAAATCACCTAGGTACCTTGAGGGAGCTTTCTCTTCAGTTTTTAAACTATTTGGGATGAAATGGGACAGTTTTGAGCTTTAAAAGGGTAAAACTAGCTGACATTTAGGTGGGCTTGACCCGACTTGGCCTCTGACCCAGTTTCTTGCTCGGACAGTCACGGTAAAAGTATCATAACTTTCTATTCTGATTCGGATTAACGTGCAGTTTTGTATGTTGCAAAGTAGAGATCTTCTATTTGATAGGTCATGGTCCCTCTAGCTCATATTTTGGAAGATATAGCCTGATACATTTGACCCAAATTTAAGAAGGATTTCTTAAAGAAACTTACAGTAACTTTAGCCAACCTTTATTTTACAACTTTCTAGATTCCGTAACATAACATATGACCTTTGTGCTACTTAAATACCCTTTAAAAATCTATTATTAACCAAGTATATACTTTTAGTCTCATCCAAAAGGTGAAACTTAATTTAAACATTCCAAAATGGGCAAGGTTCCACTCGGGCCCTTTCTTTAATCCCGAATGTGTATTTAGGGATTCGTTTGGCTTAAAACTTTAAATACTTGACATTACCACCTATTGGCAACCTTATTATCCTTAGTTTCTATCCAAAACATATATGTCTTATATAACATGTCACCTTATATATATTATGGAAGTCGAGAAACATAGGTTCTCACAGTCTCCTTCCCCCCTCCTTATAAACATTCATCCGCGAATGTGTCAAGGCAACCCTTTGGTTGCATTGCTATATCCCAAAATGTAATTTTTGAGCATATACCTTTTAGCCCTTTAAAACATAAATCAACTTCCAAAAATCCTAACTACTAAGCTGGTATAGCTATCTCGTGACAAACCATATAAATTAAGTACACTCCCAACTCATTTAAAATTTAAGTTACTGTAAAAAGATGACTTTCAATTTTTAAAATGTGACTCACGTCAATTTATAAATAGCCGAGGGTACTTTTTCATCATACCCTCTTCTACTTCCCAAGTTATTTCCTCAATATTGTTGTTCCACCAGAATACTTTCACGGAGGCCTCTTCTTTATTTCAAAACTTTCTCACTTGTCAATCTAAAATAGCCACTGACACCTCATCATAAGATAAACCTTTAGCAATATGGATATTCTCAATGTAAGTAATATGCAAAGGATCCCCAATACACTTTCGTAAAATAGATACATGAAACACCGAATGGACTCCCCTTAATTCTGAAGGCAAATCAAGATCGTACGCCACCTTGCCAATTTTTCAAATAATCTTATATGGTCCAACATACATAGGACTGAGCTTTCCTTTCCTTCCAAATTGCATGATACCTTTCATAGGTGATACATTCAAGAAAACCCAATCTTCTACATCAAACTCTAAGTCTCGTTGTCAAACATTTACATAATACTTCTGCCGACTCTGGGCTATTTGCAATTGGTATATAATAAGTTTTACTTTGTCCATTGCTTGTTGAACTAGAGTAGGACCTAGCAACTTTGCCTCCCTGACCTTAAACAATCGATCAACGACCTACATTTTTGCTCGTATAGTGCTTCATGAGACGCCATTTGAATACTAGCTTGGAAACTGTTATTATAAGCGAACTCAAGAAGAGGTAAATGATCATCCCAGCTTCCTTTTAAGTCTAGCACACAGGAATGTAACATATCCTCAATGGTCTGGATGGTACGCTCTGCATATCCATCTGTTTGTGGATGAAAAGCGGTGCTAAGATTTACCTGAGTACCCAGACCCTTCTGAAAAACATTCTAAAAATATGCTGTAAATTGAGCCCTTTGATTAGAGAAAATAGATAGTAGAACTCCATAAAGGTGAACAATATCTTGAATGTAAAGCTTAGCATAATCCTCCCCTAAATATGTCATTCTTACTGGCAAGAAATGATTAGATTTTGTCAGCCTATCAATGATTAACCAAATAGAATCATTCCCGCATAGAGTACGAGGCAAAACGGCTATGACACAAACGACACACCCTAGCGAGTCAATTGATTCAAAAGGAGCAGCAATGGTGGAGAAACCCTCAACAAACTGTCTGTCATACCCTTCCAACCTAAAGAAATCTGAATCTTGGTTACTAAAGTAGGCCTAGACTAGCCACAAGTCACCCCAACCTCAGCCAGAACCACTCTAATACCTTCATGGAATACCATGTGACCCAAGAAAGTTACCAACTCAAGCTAGAACTCACACTTAAAGAATTTGTATTTAGCATAGAACCTGTGATCCTAAAGTATTTGTAGCACAATATGGAGATGTTGGGCATGCTGTTCTCGACTTGGCAAACATACCAAAATATCATCAATAAAACTACTACGAAAGAGTCCAAATATGGCCAAACTACATGAGTCATCACATCCATAAATGTTACAGGGGCATTAGTCAGCCCAAATTGCATAACTAAAAACTCATAATATCTGTAATGGGTCCGGAAGGTAGTCTTCTAAATATCCTCTGCCTAGATCCTTATCTAGTGATACCTCGATCACGTATCCTCGGTGGGAGAAAGTATCCCCATAGTACAAAATATAGTGTCTCACCTCAAAAAATCAATCACAATGCCTAGCCCCCACCCCCCCAAAAAAAAAGAATTAGCGAGGTCCTCTACCCAAATCTCAGTTGGTGCTCGAACCTCAGCTTGGCATCCCAGTCATGGCCATTGGGACTCGAACCACAGGGAGCATCACTCAGGACTTGGACTCTCAGACATGGCCACTGGAGCTCAGAGCTTGGAAAGTGTCATCTAAGACTCGAGATATCAGAAAAGTCACTCACTCAACTAGATTATCTACATCCAAATTTTCAAAGACATATCATGCCTAGAGTTAAGATAGGTGACGACACTCATAATATAGATATCCCATGCAATGCACATGCCACAATTGCAACTATCATCATCCCTTGGATAACAACTACTAAACCCAGCCTTAAGTATATAGAACTAAAACCCAACAACTATGTTTGTCTCAATAATTAGTGTAAAATCAGGTCTAATAGATCAAACATGCTATAATCTAGTCCACTAAAGGTAATAAAAGTGAAGCACGATAACAACAATGATATCATAAGTATCCACTATAGCAAGGCCCAATGAAATCATACCTAAGCCAGAAATACAATCATAGTATGACAAGTATTCAAGAAGTAGCCTCATAACCATCATATCTCAATAATACCCAACAATATACTCCCACAGACTATTGTAAGGTTAGAATGCTTACCTGCACCATGGCATCATCCTGTATACAACCATTATCAAGCCTTCCTATAATCAATAGTACCAAAATATGTTCGAACTGCAGAATTCATAACCACCAATCAACGGTACCAAAATATATCCAAACTACATAATTCATAGCCACCAGCATAGGGTTAAATCACACCATATACTATGCACATAAAGCATAACTAGTATCTTATATGTATCTTCGTTCAACATGCATATAGTTTCACTCAGCCTAAAGTTTAGGGAAAGCTCAATATACCTCGAAATCGATGCCTCACGTCTCAAATCAATTCAGTTGAACTTTCCCTCTCCTGATAGCTTCTCGACACAGTGCAGTCATTAAAATGTAATTCACAAAGTTAACACGGTCATATTGGTTGTAAAAACTTGAAGAACATGTGAAATTAGACCAATGGCGCCTAAAATGGGAAAAAATAGGGCACGTACCTAAATTCATAAAATAATCCTAAAAAATGATCCCTACAATAATTGAGTCTAAAGCCAAAAATTTGGGTCAAAACGAGCCTCAAAAGAATGACAAAAGTCCCAAAAACAAATTTAAAAACCTTATGGAGAAAATATTCTTTTCAAAACATTCTCAGTCACAACTTTAAAAAACAGTGAGGACCTGAACTTTGTATGACCTTAATAGTTCCTGGAATTTGGTTTTGAAAAGCTTTTTACCAAGGTGATATCTTATGGACACCTTCATGGGCCGTGTGACTTACATAGGCCGTGTGGAGGAGTCTTGAGGTGGCCTTTGTCCTGGTACATGGAGTGTTAGCCTTTTGTTATAGTTTGAGAGCAAGGCATACACCACATGAACCCACCAGATGGTCCATGTGGCACTTTATGGGTCGTGTGCTAGCTTGTGTGATGTAGTCTTTCCCTTGAAAACCATATGTTTGGCTAAGGCTTGTCACACATGAACCTCATACTCTCCGTATAACCCTTTACCATCCATATGGCCCTTCATATGGGCATTGGTGTGAAAATTTTCTGGGTATGGAATCACTATCTCGGAACTTCGTCAGTGAAGATTTTTGGGTAAGTAAAGCGCTACAAGTGGCCACACGGTCTGTATGATCCTACACAGTCCGTGTGACCTTTATATGGGAGCCCTAAATCACTTATACTTCTTCATTACTATTCTTTCTTATTCTAACACAGCTTCTCATTCACTCACTCAAACGCTTTCTGAATCCTCTTTTAGAGCTCTAATTGGAGGATTCCCATGAAACCTTCAAGCTTAAGCTAAATTCACTTTCAATCTCTTAGTACAAGATTATTTATTTTGTTTAGGGTCATCATGGGTATCCTACACAAAGCGACGTTCAAATGTATTTCATTGGTTAAGTTTTTCATATGAATTGATAGAAGGGTCAACTTTAAATGGTCATATCTCCTTGAACAAAAATATATGGCTAGGCTATGACCATCCAAATTGAAGATCTTTTAATTATCTTTCCAACACATCCAATTTCACCTAATTCTGAGTTAAGATCAAGAAGTTATGCTTGTTTTTGTAAAGACTGTGTATGTTGTTTTCCCTCTATTTTCGCTAACGAAGTCTTCACAGGAGCGCTGTACAATATGTGCTTCTTTACAGAGACCATGGAGCATCTTAATGGGACACCTGAAAATATTTTGAAGCTCATTTTATTAATGGTTTTTTCATAATTTTAACTACTTCTAAGGGACGTTTATGACTTTCTAACCCATCCTTAACCCCTGAAATGACCTATACTCTTCTTCTCTCATTCAAATTCATCCTCATGCTTAGAATTATATTCAAACTCTTTCTTAAGAACTCCCCAAAGTGAATGTTAGAGGATTGTCTTGAAGACTAAGGAAAGGATCTTTCTTCATCAAATTTCTTCCTATTTCTTCTTGTGTAACTAAGGTATGTGGGATTAATTGATGGTCCCTTTCAACCATGAAGACCCAAACTCTTTTACACTTGATTTTATGAAATTAAGCTTACATTAAACATGGGTCTTTTAGATTATTGTTTATTTGATTCAATTGAGATATGGGTTATGTTTAATTATTGTTTTTAAAGTGATTTAAGCTCTAACATGTCGAATTGGATGATTATTATGAAGATTTAGATATGCATTATCCCTTTAAAGTTTGAGCTAAGCATGAGTAATCTAAATTGTGATTTGAATGTGGATTTTACATATGGATTTTCATAAATTTCATACTGAATTGTTGATTTAAGGTGAAGTCTCTATTGCCAATTACTATTCACATATCATTCATGACATTTGCATACATGAACATTAGGTTTTGATGAAAATGAATTAGTGGATTAAGCCCACCTATATTTATGAAAATGAATTGGTGAGTTAAGCTCACTCATATGGTTATGACAAGAATGTGATCATATATATATCTATGATATTTGCTCTTTGAGCAACAATGGGTGTTATGAAAATGAATTGGTGAGTTAAGCTCACTCATATGGTTATGACAAGAATGTGATCACATATATATCTATGATATTTGCTCTTTGAGCAACAATGGGTGTTTACACCATATTGATATTGTGGATGGGCTATTCCTATACATGAAAAGTATGATTTGAAATGTGATTTGAGTTTTTAGCCCATGTATGAATGATTATAAATAATGTTTGACTTTTAAGCCTAAGTATGCATTGAAATGATTTGAAATGACTTACACTTCTTTTGAAAGCATGTATACAAATACGTATTGTTGTGGGATGATGAATCAACATCGATGAGATTGGAGGAGTCAGGGCTATCCCCAAGGGTCCTCTTCCTTTCTCTTGAAGTATGTGCTAGCATAGGTATATGTATATGGTAATGCTCATCGAAATGGGAGACTCATAAATTACAGTTATAATATTGATATGATATGATAAAATTGTAAAAATCCTATCCAAAATGGGAAGCATGTAAGGAAGGTTACTTCTCTGAAGTAGGTGGCCTGTAAGGAGAAGTATGGTTTACCTTTGGCAAGTAAACCACCTCTTTCCTGGCGCCGGGACAACATCAGGATTTCAAGGAATAGCTTGCTTGGCCTTATATGTCGGTTGAGGTCTCATCCCCTCTTTATATATAAGCATTATGCATTTCATGCATCATGGAACTCATGGCATATTATTATACTACTCTTCTTTGGATATATATTTCTTTATATATTATGTGCCCTTATCATCTAACATTGAATGTAGGTTTGATACATCATATGGATTGCATGCCTGTATACTTAGTACATTAAAATGTACTAACACATACTTTTTGCCTAAGTGATCTAACCATATAAGGACTGGAGACTACCTTCATCCACCATTTGATGGCTAGATCGGATATCAGAAAGTATTGTGGAGAGTCCTATCTTTCAAGGACAAGCCACTATCCATCTACCTTATGTTGCTTCTATTTATGTTATATACTTTAAAGGCGAGCTCGAGACATGTTTTGACCCCTATTCTATCTTATCACTAGAGGCATTGTTGGACATCTTGTAGACTCTTATACGGATATATATTATGTGATGATATTTAGGGATTATGATTATGGCGATCTATAAGATATGACTAATATAATTCAATTATGATATGATGTGCATGTATGTGATGTGGAAATGTGGAAGATCCTAAGTCCCGTTTTACCCCCATAGAGTGAGTCATACTTACCCGGCCCTTAGTTCTTATGTGCTATGTGTCATGTGAATCCATGTTAATCCCTATTCCTATAATATCCCCATAGCATGAGTTCTACTTTTTGGACCTTAAAACTATGTGTTTACTATCTTTTATATCCTTCCAAAAAGATGATGTGAATATGGACACTATGAAGCTTGTTTGGGGACTCTCGTGTTCCTATTTGCCATGTCACTCCTGGAATCTAGGTCCAGATCGTGAGAAAAACCAGTTAAATTCAGCGAAAACACCTAGCATACCATAGCATTTTACTCGAAACGTAAAATAATTTAGACTCAAGTTTTACTTAATTCCATTAAGAATCGGCTAAGATATCAACATGTAAAATTTTCACAAATTTCAAGAATGAAATCAGCTAAAATAGCAAATTTACCACGAAATACGCATCGAATTCTGAATCCAACTTCACCATGGCGTTCCTTGTGAAAATCTGAGTCACATGGACATTTGATTCTCCAAAAATGGAGCTATATACTAATTTTTATGCTTGAGAGAAGTTGAGAATTTTGGCTGTTCATGAAGTGCTGATGCACTTATATATAGGCCACACACCAATCTCCTCAAAAACGGACTACGCTCTGCAAATATAGAGCTTTGTCCAAGCCTCCCTCCTCAGCGTACACACTCCACCCTCAACGAATGCAGAGCGTTAGTTCACCTAGTGCTACACCCAAAAAATTTAAAACTTCCCTGGGTCATTCCCCGAGCATTCATTTTCCGTTTTACGCGAATAAATAGTGCGACCACATGAATTTTGATGTTCCGGATCCAACGGTGCAGTCAAAATTTCCAATGGATCATCTTATGAAACATTAGGGTCCCTCTTCTTTCTAGTTTTTGCTAAAAGAACTGAGGGGGTCAAAATGTAATTGGATGCCCCCGTCAACTAACCAACGATCATTTTAGACTATTTCCGACGTTCCAGAGCTAACCATGCCATAAGAGTTTTATTTTGAGTGCATTTAGTTGAGTTTTTATAGAAATGCACTTTTCAGCTTTCAGTTCAACTCATTCTTCAAGTTTTGACTAAAAATATACCAGGATACTCACACTCAGACCAACCACCCTCCTACCCTAAACTGGTTGTTCCGAAACTGATGAAATCGTTAAATCCCATTGCGAGGCTGCTTGCTAAGCTTTCGTCAAAAATCTCGTATTTGCAGCTTTGACTTCTTGTTAACTTGCAAACTCGCATAATTCACAACTGAATCCCTATAAACATCCCCACAGCCCCAATAGGTCATAAAAGGTTTGAGATTGCTATACACAAGCTCAAAGCAGCAGAAATATCATAGAAACACAAAAATTAATCCAGAGGGTCATTACACGCATTGAAGAGGTTAGTACATTATATATATAAGAATTGTTAAAGATAACAAGTGCAATCAGTGATACAATGCAAATGAGATGTATACATGGCAATACATAGGGTGGGATCACGAACGTTGTTGGGTCGGTATACACATCTGTCAAGCTAAAGCTGCAAGATAGCACCCAGGGGCGTCATAAGCCATTCACATGTAACCATAACAATCGCTAAGCCAGTGTACACATCTATCGAGCTAAAGCTACTAGATAGAATCCAAGGGCATCACACGCCATGTACTGAAATCTCTCAAGTATCACAATATCTCAACTTTTCCACCTCTATTTTAGTCAAGGGGTGGTAAAGATACAGTATGAGATGAATGCATGCCAATACCACAAATCAAAGTATATAACAACAATATAATATGAATACCGACAAATAATCATCATAGAATAAGGAAAACAGTGCCAAGTGTCACAATTGGAGTGTCACAATTGGAACCACCGGTCATCACCATGTCTCAAAGTACCACACTGTCACGACCCAAGCCTAGGGCCTAGATGTGACATGACAAATGGGGAACCCGAAGGGACCCCAAACAAGCCTTTTAACTTGACATTGCATATCATTGGTCACAGAAGCATATAAAATACATAACATAAGAATGGGGTAAAGAGGCTAAGGGATACCTTGAAAAACATCATAACCAAGAGACAAGAGTCAAACTCATATCATAGATACATAATACATTCAACAAACACCTCTAATACATAGATAAGAGCGGGGGACAAGATAAAGCAACCGAGCTTACCCTCATAGTCAAATAGAACACAAACCAAGGTCCCTGAAATGGAGGACTCACCAACGTTGCTTGAATAGCACCGACTATCCACGTGGATGAGGAGGATGATCAACTTGGGCACCAGTTCCTATTTGGTGATATCATTTAGGCAAGAGTATGCATTAGTATGTTTGAATGTACTAAGAATGTAGGATGTAATGCAACAAGAATTCGGCATCACAAACAAAATGCATAATAATAGGCAATAGACATAATATAGCAATATGGCATGTATTATCAATGCATAAGTAAAACATGCTTAAGTAACTCATGCTCATATAGGATATCATTTGTGAAGAATAGACCAAGCTAGATTTCCAAAGTATAAACCCCTTGGTCAGTTGATGATGATCTCACCCCATCACCCTGGTGGTGTGGTACAAACCCTCACATAGTTTGATGAGTACTAACCCCTATCTCGGTTGATAAGTACAAATCCCCACCTCGGTTGATGAGTACAAACCCCCACCTCAGTTGATGAGTACAAACTCCCACCTCAGTTGATGAGCACAAACCCCCACCTCGGTTGATGAATACAAACACCCACCTCGGATGTCCAGATTCTTAGTCCCCCGGATTGGGCATGATCTAATGCAATACTTTATATAAAGTATATCATATACATAAGCTCTTTTCATCATCATAATATCATTCATATTATATCTCATGCTCTGGACCTTCAATTGCCCAAGAAACACTAGCCGGACATTTTATCAAACACTTGGATAGTGTGTAATGGGGGTAAAAGACCATGCAATTTAGAGATGAAGTCATGCAAGAAAATCTGTTGTAAAAGCATCAGTCGATACCTTGCAATACCCCAAGACATTCATATCAAAACCCTCATCAAATCCAACATTAGATCCAAGATTTAGAGCTCAAAACATGCTAAAACAGCTATACATTCATGAACTCAAATTACTATGCAGTAAATTTTTTAATATCCAAGACCTACAAGTAAAATCAACTTTAAATCATGCAAATTGAGTTAAAAAGAGATTAGGGCACCATGTGTGGAAGAACCCAATGGATAAAACCTACATACCTTAGCTTAGAGATGAACTTGGTGAAGATTGATATTGGAGACTTAAAGCTTGAAGAAGAACCTTGAAAGGAAACCTTAGCTTGGAATGAGGGTTTGGGACTTGAATTTTGGGAGTGAAAATATGGCTAAGTGTTTGAGTTAGTTTTGGGAATGTTTAGGATGATATGAGGGTGAAATTTTTCTAAATATAGATAAAAACACATTTGGGAACCTTGGGCCCAACACTTAGAAAATTAGATGAACAGAAGAAAATACACTGAAATTGGTTGTTGGTGTGTCACGCCAGCATCACGTAGTGCTCATTGGAAAACGTCACTTACAATTTTATGATTGCTAATATTTCGCTCTTAAATCGAGATTAGACCCTTTTTTACCAAATTTGACCCCCTGGTCACGAATATAAAGTCAAATTTTCGAAATAACAAATGAATTTTGAGATATATAAAAAGTAAAATTCCAGACATTTTGAGGCACATTTTTGGGCACTTTTCGGGGCCTTTTCAATATCTCTCCCTTGGGAACATTCTTCCCCGAATGTGGAAGAGACATACAAGATAAGAATGATCATAAACAAATCAGCCCCAGTAAGAATGCAACATCACATTTAAAACACCATTTTCAAAATCTCCACATACGTGCAAAAATCATCATGACTTGCCAACTTTAATTTGAATGCATATGAATGACATAGGGGTTGAAACAAAAGACTTGTGATCAGATAGGGGACTTAGAACTAGTACCTTAGGCTTGAGCGGAGTGGAAAAGATAAGGATACTACTTTTGCATGTCCATTTCGGCCTCCCAATTGGTTCCTCCAAAGGACCTTAATGGATGCCACCTCCTTGTTCCTCAATCTCTTCACTTGCCTATCTAAAATCTGAACCTAGACCTCATAAGTCAAGTTATCCTCAACAACACCCACAACATCAAGAGGCATAAGTGCGTTAGGGTTAGCAACACATCTTATCAACATAGAGACATGGAACACTAGATGGACCAAATTCATTTCACTAGGCAACCTCAACTCATAAGCTACTTTGCCAACCCTCCTTACAACCTCATAAGGACCAACATACCTTGGACTTAACTTCCCCTTTTTACCAAAATGGACTAAGCCTTTCATTGGAGAAACTTTCAAATAGACCCAATCCCCCACTTTGAATTCAAGGTCTCTTCTTCTCACATCAACATTGGATTTTTGATGGCTTTAAGCTATTCTCAACCTTTTCCTAACCATCATAACCTTCTCAAAAGCCTTCATGACAAGATCCGGTCCCAATAAATCCTCCTCTCAAACCTCAAACCAACCAACCGGTGATCTACAACGTCTCCCATAAAAATCCTCAAAAGGAGCCCTACCAATACTAGAGTGGTAGCTATTATTGTAGGTAAACTCACTCAAAGGAAGATGGTCATCCTAACTACCCCTCAACTCCAATAGACAAGCCCTTAGCATATCCTCAAGTGTTTGAATGGTTCTTTCGGCTTGGCTATCCGTTTGGGGATAAAAGGTCATACTGAGGTGAACTTTTGTCCCAAGACTCCTTTGAAAAGACCTCTAAAAGTGTGAAGTGAAAACGATACAATATGATGGACAAAGGAAACCCATGCAACCTCACTAGCTCATGGACATACAAACTTGCATACTCTTCAGCCTGATATGTAGTCTTAACCAGTAGTAAGTGAGCCGATTTCGTCATCCTATTAACCACAACCCAAATTGAATCAAAACTTTTTCTAGTCTTAGAAAACCCAACTACAAAATCCATGTTAATTATCTCCCATTTCCATGTAGAAATCTCTGTGTCTTGAGTTAGGCCACCCAACCTTTGATGTTAAGCTTTGACTTGTTGGCAACTATGGCAACCAGAAATAAACTTGGCAATGTCCCTCTTCGTGCCTCCCCACCAATACATATCCCTTAAATATCTATACATTTTGGTGGAACCAGGGTGAATAGAATAAGAAGAATTATAGGCCTCATCAAGGATTTTCTCCCTCAAACCATTAACACAAGGCACACATAACCTACCGTGGTACCTCATGGCACCATCTCCCCCTTGGGAGAAAACCTCTACTTTGCCCTATTTCACCAAGGCCTTCAATTCAAGCAAGGAGGTGTCAAGATCTTATTTTTCTATCGCCTTATAAACCAATGAAGACTTAGACCCATTAACAACAACCACACTATTGTCACCAACCTCTTCCAATCTAACCCCCAATCTAACCAATCTATGCACCTCCCTAGCGATTTCCCTATCACCATCATCAATATGAGCTAGGCTACCCATAGACACCTGACACAAAGCATCTTCCACCACATTTACCATACCCAGATGATAATGCACACTCATATCATAGTCTTTAAGAAGTTGTAACCACCTTTTTTGTTTCAAGTTGAATTTTTTTTCTAAGTGAAGACATATTGGAGACTCTTATGATTGGTGAAGACATCCACATGCACCCCATATAAATAATGACGCCAAATCTTTAATGCAAACACAATGGTGGCTAACTCTAGATCATGGGTAGGGTGATTCCTTTCATGCACTTTGAGTTGTCTAGAAGCATAGGTTATGACCTTAACATTTTGCATTAGCACACAACCCAAACCAACTCTAGATATATCACAATACACAACAGCTCCCTTCTGCCTTTGCACTCGAGGGCCAATCTCCGTCCAGCCTGAGGAAACATTTGCATGGTCTGTGCCAGCAGCCGCGATATTATAGAGAATGCAAGCGATATCCGAAAAGATTGGGGGTAAAGCATTCGTAGATGGATTTTTAAGTCCGCCGTCAAATCCCAGGGCTCAGCCTTTGACAGGCGATGGAAACTACCAAGGTGGAATACGGTAGGGGCAGACGTAATTTCTGATGGAGCGGTGAAATGCATATAAATATGAAAGAACACCAACAACAAAAGCATTCTACTGGGCCTACACTGACACTATGAGATGAAACCTAGGGGAGTGAATGGGATTAGAACCATGATATGAAATAAGTCGATAAAGTCTAAATCCAATTTCAAAAATTCGAAAGCGGTAAATGCGCAATATGTGACTCACTTAATGATCTTATTCTACATAGTATCTCGTTAGACAACCACTATGTTTATATCCTCAAGCCCATTCGGTAGTGACAATATAGGAGCAGACACACGCCTATCCTTCAATATTTGAAAGCTACTCTCACATTCATTAGTCCACACAAACTTAACCTTCTATTGAGTCAATTTGGTTATTGGGGAAGTAATGGAGGAGAACCAATTCCCAAATCTTCTATAGTAACCCGTAATGCCCAAGAAACTCCCAATATCCGATGGGGTCAATGATCTAGGCCAATTTCTAGTCACATTGGTCTTCTTTGAATCCATCTTAATACCATCCCCCAACACCACATGATCCAAGAATGCAACCTCCTTCAACAAAAAATCACACTTTCCATATTTGGCATATAATCTCTCCTCCCTCAATCTTTGCAACCCAACCCTCAAATGACTCATAAACTCCTCCCTATTATGTGAATAGATCAAAATATCACCAATGAAGACCACAACAAAAGGATCAAGGTAAGGTTTAAAGACCCTATTCACTAGGTCCATGAAGATGGCTGGTGCATTAGTCAACCCAAACAACATCACAATAAACTCATAATGGCTATATCTAGTCCTGAAAGTTGCCTTGGGAATGTCATACTCCCTCACCCTTACTTGATCATACTCGGACCGAAAATCAATCTTAGAGAAGAAGCCAGCCCCTTGTAATTAGTCAAATAAGTCATCAATTCTTGGAAGAGGATACCTATTCTTGATGGTGACCCTATTGAGTTGTCGGTAGTCAATGCACATTCTAAGTGACCCATCATTCTTTTTCACAAACAACATCGGAGCACCCCAAGGTGATTGACTAGGTCTAATAAATCTCTTTTCCAACAAATCTTTCAATTGTTCCTTTAACTCCTTCAACTCTGCCGGGGCCATATGGTAAGGGGAATGGAGATAGGTTGAGTATCGGGAAAGAGGACTATGCCAAAATCTATCTCTCTTTTGGGAGGGAACCAAGAAGATCATTTGGGAAGATATCAAGAAACTCATTTATAACCGAAATCAACTCTAAGGAAGGGACTTTGGAATCCATGTATTTAACCCTTACAACGTGATACAAAGACCCCCTTGAAATCAACTTATGGGCTTTAATGCATGAAATGAATCTACCCTTGACTACCACATCTTAACTTTTGCATTCGAGGACGGGTTCATTGGGGATTTGAAACTTGACCCTATGGGTTCTACAATCAATAGAAGCATAGTAGGCATGCTACCAATACATCCCAAGTATGACGTCAAAATCTACCACGTCTAATTCACATGATCAAAAGGCAACAAGATATGCAAAATACAAATAGAACAACTCCTATAAACATTCCTAGCAACAATAAGGGCACCAATTGGAGTAGACACTTCATATGACTCATGCAACAACTTGGGGACAACATGGAACTTTTTAGCAATAAGAGGGGTAACAAAAGAAAGAGTAGCACCCGGACCAATCAAAGTATACACATCAAAGTCAAAGATTTTCAACATACCAATAACCACATTTGGGACCTCACCAATGCCTTGTCTCCCATGTAGAGCATAAAACTGGTTATGCCTTAGGGAACCATATGGCCCCGGCAACCAACTCTGACTTTTCCATTGGTCATACCATATTTGAGTTACCCCTTTGAGTTGGTACGCCACCAACTCTGCCTTTTCATTCGGCCCAACACCCATGATATTCAAGAATTTGAAAACCTCATCAATGAACTCTTCTGGATCTTCATCCAGCTACTACCCATGGAAAATCAGAGGATTCATCCTCATGAAGTATCTTACCCTAGCTCCCAGGGTAGTATCATGAGGGGCTCGGGCCCCCTGGTTGACTTAATTGGCCACCACTTGGGCAAGCATAATAAGAGCATCCCGGAGGTCACCATTGGTGGGTTACTCCTCAGGAGTTTGAGCCCATCTTCCTCTAGTGTTTGACACGATCTAGCATAGCAAAGAACAACCATTAGGGAGGAAAACTTACCACAACTCTATAGTATGCCTTGGAACATGAAGAAGGGAAACATTTCCTAAATGACTCATAGCCTCCTATTCATAATCATGGCGCACTTCACAACCATGAATAGGGCTCTAATCGATGTGGTGTGTTGGACTCTGAGGATCTGTTGACCTAGAGCTCTGATACGAAGTTTGTCATGATCTAAGCCTATGGCCTAGACATGATACGACGAATGGGGAACCTGAAGGAACCCTAAACAAGCCTCTTAATTTGATATTACACATCATTGGTCGTGAAAGCATATAAAAGACATAACGTAAGAATGGGGTGAAGGGGCTGAGGGATAGCTTGCAAAACATCATAACCAAGAGACAAGAGACAAGAGTCAAACTCATATCATAGATACATAATATGTCCTACAAATACCTATAGTACATAGATAAGTGGGGGGGCCAAGACAAAGCAATCGGACTCACCCTCATAGTCAAATAGAACATAAAGTAAAGTGTCTCAATACAAGGTAATAGAACATAGACCAAGGTCCCCAAAATAGAGGACTCATAAACTTTGCTTGAATAGCACCGACTAGCCACATGGAGGAGGAGGATGATCAACTTAGGCACTGGTTACTACATGGTAATATCATGTAGGCAAGAGTATGTATTAGTATGTTTGAATATACTAAATATGTAGGATGCAATGCAACAAGAATTAGGTATCACAATCAAAATGTATAACAATAGGCAATAGGAAAAATATAGCAATATGGCATATATGATCAATGCATAAGTAAAACATGCTTAAGTAATTCATTCTCTTATAGGATATCATTTGTGAAAAATAGATCAAGCTAGATTTCTAAGTATAAACCCCTTGGTCAGTTGATGATGATCTCACCCTATCACTCTGGTGGTGTGGTATAAACCGCTCACTTGGTTGATGATAATCACATCTTATTACCCTGCTGACGAAGTACAAACCCCTCACCTCGGTTGATTAGTATAAACCCCCACCTTGGTTGATGAGTACAAACATCCACCTCGGTTGCCCAAATTCTTAGTCCCCTGGATTGAGCATAGTATAATGCAACACTTTATATAGAGTATATCATATACATAAGATCTTTTCATCCTCATAACGTCATTTATATCATATCTCATGCTTTGGACCTTCTATTCCACAAGAAACCCTAGTCGAACATTTTATCAAACACTTGGAGAGTGTGTAATGGGGGTAAAAGGCCATGCAATTTAGAGATGAAATCATGCAAGAAAATCTATTGTAAAACATCAATCAACACCTTGCAACGCTACCAAGACATTCACATCAAAACACCTCATCCAATCCAATATTACATCCAACATTTAGAGCTCAAAACATGCTAAAGCAACCATACTTTCATGAACTCAAATCACTATGCAGTAAATTTCTTAATATCCAAGACTCACATGTAAAATCAACTTTAAATCACGCAAATTGAGTAAAAAGGAGATTAGGGTACCATGGATGGAAGAACCCAATGGCTAAAACCTACATACCTTAACTTAGAGATGAACTTGGTGAAGATTGAGGATGGAGACTTGAAGCTTGAAGAAGAACATTGAAGGAAAATCTTAGCTTGGGATGAGAGTTTGGGACTTGAATTTTGGGAGTGAAAATACGGCTAAGTGTTTGAGTGAGTTTCGGGAAATGTTTAGGATGATATAAGGGTGAAATTTGGCTAAGTATATAGGCAAAAACATGTTTGAGAACCTTGGGCTCGACACTTAGAAAATTTTGGACAAGATAAAAAGAATATACTGAAATTGGCTGTTGGCTCATCACGGCAGCATCGCAAAGTGCTCACTGGAAAGTGTCACTTAAAATTTTATAATTGCTAATCTTTCGCTTTTATATCAGGGTTAGACCCTTTTTCACCTAATTTTGACCCCCTGATCACGAATATGAAGTCAGATTTGAAATAATGATTGGATTTTGAGATATATAGAAATTAAAATCCAAGCATTCTGAGGCGCATTTTTTGGCACTTTTCGGGGTCGTTTCACACACTTCCACCAGTAACAAATTATATCAATTATACCAGACTTTGCAAGTTCCCAAGGGTGCATATAAGTCCTGAAAGTACCTCAAATACCATCAACTACCATAAATGTTTCTCGAATAATATCACAAGTTTCATAATATTACCTAGTATGTAAAAACATCTCAAATATCAAGGAAACATCTCAATTTGCCAACAAATCCCCAATTTACCCAAATTCCAATAGAACTGATCTCATTCTTCACCAAAATACTATCATATCAATGGAGTTACTCATGTAACAATCCAAATCTTACAATAATCATATAAAAATATTTAATAACTTCAGTCCCGAAAAGGTTAGTCGAACCTACTTCGATGTCGAAATCGCACTTGAACCAAGCTTTCAAACAACACAAACCTCGAAACAAGCTCCAAATTAGATAATCACTATTAATAATAGATTATAACTCTCAACAGATGAATTTTGATACCCATATTGGCGCAAATTAGACTTAGGGACAAAATGATCAAAATTAGTTTGAAGTTCTCAAATCTGGAAATAAACTCAAAATTATGATTCTATTGCGAGAAAAGGAGTTTGTGGGTGAAAATTCCACTAAAATTGAGCTCTAATTGTTTTTTTTTCAAAAGGAGTGCCTCAAAAGGAGTCATACCAATGCTAGAATGATAGATATTGTTATATGCAAACTCAATCAAAGTAAGATGATCATCCCAACTACCCCTCAACTCCAAAACACATGCCCTAAGCATATCCTCAAGGGTTTGATTTGTCCGTTCGGCTTGGCCATCCATTTGAGGGTGGAAAGCCATACTAAGTTTAACCCTTGTACAAAGACCCTTTTGAAAAGACCTCCAAAAATGAGAAGTAAATTGGGCACCAAGATCCGATATGATGGACAAGGGAACTCCACGCAACTTCACAATCTCATGGATGTACAATTTTGCATACTCTTCAGCCCCATAGGTAGTCTTAACCAGTAGAAAATGAGCCAATGTCGTCATCCGATCAACCACCAGCCATATAGAATCAAAACCTCTCCTAGTTTTGGGCAACCCAACTACAAAGTCCATATTAATCTCTTCCCACTTCCAAGTGAGCACCTCAATGTCTTGAGTTAGGCCACCCAGCCTTTGATGCTCGACCTTTACTTGTTGGCAACTATGGCAACCGGAAATGAATTTTGCAATGTCTCTCTTCATGCCACCCCACCAAAACACATCCCTCAAATCCCTATACATTTTTGTTGACCTGGGATGAATGGAATAAGAAGATTTATCGGCTTCATCAAGGATCCTTTCCCTCAAGCTATCAACACGAGGAACACATAGCCTGCCTTGTACCAAATGGCACCATCTCCCTCTTCGGAGAAAACCTCCACCTTACCACCACTGACCAAAGCTTTCAACTCCAACAAAGAAGGATCAAGGTCTTGCTTTTCTTTCACCTCATCAACAAAAGAAGATGTTGAGCCATCAACAACAACCACCCCACCATTATCAACCTCCTCCAACCTAATTCCAAACCTAGCCAATAGATGGAACTCCGTAGCCGACTCCTTACCACTACCATCCATATGAGCTAGGTTACCTATGGACACCCTACTTAAAGAATCCGCCACAACATTTGCCTTACCCAGATGATAATGCACACTCATATCATGGTCCTTAAGGAATTCTAACCACCTGCTTTGCCTCAAGTTGAGATCTTTTTGAATCAAGACATATTGAAGGCTCTTATGATCGGTACAGACATCCACATGCACACCATACAGGTAACAATGCCAAATATTGTAAGCAAATACCACGATGGCTAATTTAAGATCATGAGTTGGGTATTTATTCTCATGCACTTTGAGTTGCCTAGAAGCGTAGGCTATGACCTTACCACTTTACATCAAAACATAACTCAAACCAACCCGGAAAGCATCACAATACACAATGAAACCATCTAGCCCGTCTGGAAGAGACAATATAGGAGCGGACATAATCCTATCTTTCAACGTTTGGAAGCTCCAGTCACAATCATCTATCCACACAAACATAACCTTCTTTTGAGTCAATTTGGTCATGGGAGAAGCAACAGAGGAAAACCCATCCACAAACCTCCTATAGTACCCCACTAAGTGAAAGAAGCTCCTTATATCCGATAGGGTCAATGATCTAGGCCAATTCCTAATCACATCGGTTTTCTTAGAATTCACTTTTATACCATCCCCCGACACCACATGCCCTAAGAATGCAATCTCCCAAAACAAAAAATCACACTTCTCATATTTGACATATAACATCTCTTCCCTCAACCTTTCAAGCACAACCCTCAAATGACCCATATGTTCTTTCTCACCCCGGGAATAGATCAAAATAACATCAATGAATACCACAACAAAAACTCAAGGTAGGGATTAAAGACCTTATTCATCAAATCCATAAAGATAGCCGGTGCATTGGTCAACCAAAAAGACATTATAACAAACTCGTAATGCACATACCTAGTTTGAAAGGCCATCTTGGGAATATCACACTCTCGCACCTTCACTTGATGATACTTGGACCGGAGCTCAATCTTAGAGAAATGGCTAGCCCCTTGAAATTGGTCAAACAAGTTATCAATTCTTGGAAGAGGATACCTATTCTTGATGGTGACTCTATTGAGTTGTCGGTAGTTAATACACATCCTAAGGGACCCATCCTTCTTTTTCACAAACAAGATCGGTGCACTCCATGGTGATTGACTAGATCTAATAAACCCCTTCTCCAACAAATCCCTCAATTGTTATTTTAACTTCTTCAACTCAGTCATTGCCATACGGTATGGGGGAATAGAAATGGGTTGAGTATCAGGGACGAGGTCTATACCAAAATCAGTCACCCATTTTGGAGGGACACCAAGAAGTTCTTTTGGGAAGACATCAAGAAACTCATTTACAACAGAAATTGGCTCTATAGGAGGGACTTTGGACTCCACATCTTTGACTCTCACAAGATGGTACAAATCCCCCTTAGAAATCATCTTATGGGCTTTAGTGCAAGAAATGAAATTTCCTCTCACCACCACATCATGACTCTCCCACTCAAGGAAGGATTCATTTGGGAATTGAAACTTGGCCCGACGGGTTCTACAATCAATAGAGGCATAGTATGTATGCAACCACTCCATCCCAAGAATAACATCAAGATCAACCATGTCTAACTCAACAAGATCATAAGGCAATAATTTATGCAAGATGCAAACCAGACAATTTCTATTCACTTTCCTAGAAACAATAGATGAACCAATAGGAGTAGACACCTGATATGACTCATGCAACAATTCTGACTCAACATGGAAACAAAGGGGGTAACGAAGGAAAGAGTTGCACCTGGATTAATCAAAGCATATATATTAAGATCAAAGATTTTCAACATACCAGTAACAACGTTGGGGACCTCACCAACCCCTTGCCTCCCGTGTAGAGCATAAAACTAGTTGTGCCGTGGGGAACCACCTTGAGGATCACCTCTACCCAAAGGGACCGTATTTGCACCCCAACCCTTACCACGGATTCTTTGACAATCCAGCTTTTTGTAACCAAGCTCCCCACATTCGAAGCATACATTAGAACCCTTCAAACATGGACCTCCATGCTTCTTCCCACATCTAGGACACACAGGATTAGGAGCTACTACACCCACACCTTAAGGTCTAGGGAAGTCATTGATAATCTCCGATTAGTAGCAAGAGAAGGCCCTTGGCTTTGATGAAATCTAGCACCCTTTTGGAGCCTACCCTCAAACCGGGCCCTCTTGGCCTCATGACCTCTGTTCTTCCTCAACTTTCATCCTCCATTTGCTAGACATAGGTCATCGACCGAGACAAGTCCATGTTACTAATTAGCAAAGTGGACTGGCACTCTTCACTTACCAAATTAGACACCCCTATAACAAACTTATTCATCCTAGATCTAGGATTGGTCACCAAGTGAGGAGCACATGTTGAAAGTTGATTGAACTTGAGGGCATAATTCCTCACACTTATAGCACCTTGCTTCAAATTCATAAACTCAACCAACTTAGCTTCCCTAAGATCAAGAGGGAAGAACTGATTAAGGAAAGCTAATTTGAACTACTCTTAAAGAACGACATGACCATTCCCCTTCTCTCTCTTGTATTGCTTATACCATATCTGGGCCACACCCTTGAGTTGGTAGGCCGCCAACTCTGCCTTGTCATTTGGCCTAATACCTATGATATTTAAGATTTTGTAGACTTCATCAATGAAATCTTGTGGATCTTCATCCACCTTTGACCCATGAAATACCAGAGGATTCATCCTCATAGTCATTTAACCTAGCTCTTGTGGTAGTAGCATGAGGAGTTTGGGCCCCTTGATTGACTTGGTTGGCCACCACTTGGGCAAGCATAGTAAGAGCATCTCGAAGTTCACCATTAGTAGGTTGCTCCTCGGGAGTTTGGGCCCTTCTTCCTCTAGTAAAAGGCATGATCTAGCATAGAAAAGAACAATCATTAGGGGAAAAACTCACTACCACTCTATAGCACGACTTAGAACATGAAGAAGGGAAACATATCCTAAAACACATCATAGCCTCCTATTCGTAGTCATGGTGCACTTCACAACCTTGAATAGGAATCTAATCGACGTAGTGTGTTGGACCCCGAGGATCTATCAACCTAGTGTTATGATACCAAGTTTGTCACAACCCAAGCCTAGGGCCTAGGCGTGACACGGTGAATGAGGAACTCGAAGGAACCCAAAACAAGCCTCTTAACTTGTCATTACACATCATAGGTTACGGAAGCATATAAAAACATAAAGAGTAAGAATAAGGACAATAGGACTAAGGGTAGATTGCATAAACATCATATTCAAGAGTCAAAGTCAAGCTCATAAGATAGCTACATAATGTGTCCAACAAACACCTCAATACCTAGATAGAGCGGGTGCCAAGAAAAAGCTACTGGGCTCACCCTCATAGTCAAAAATAGAAAATAAGAAGGAATGTCTCAATACATAATAGGAATAACATAGACTAAGGTCCCCGAAATGGAGGACTCACCAACTAGCTTTGAGTAGCTCCCATCTAGCCACGTGGATGAGGAGGAGGACTAACTTGGGCACCGATTCCTGTATAGTGATATCATATAGGCAAGAATATGCGTTAGTTTGAATGTACTAAGTATGTGGGAATGCGACAAGAGATAAGCATCATAATCCAAAATGCATAACGATAGGCAATAGGCATAATATAGCAATATGGCATTTATGATCAATGCACAAGTAAAACATGCTTAAGTAACTCATGCTCATATAGGATATCATATGTGAAGATGATACCAAACAAGCTATCCAGGCTTGTGTTGGGCTAAGATGGCGACGATCACACCCCAACACCCTAGGTGGTGAGGTGCGCACCCCTCACATGGTTAATGATATTCACACCTATCATCCGGGTGGAAAAGTATGAACCCCTCACATGGTTGGTGAGTACTAACCCCCACCTCAGTTAGCAACATACAAACCTCTCGATAGGTTACCTGGGATCTTGTCCCCCCGGATTAGGCATGGTCTAATGCGTCACTTTACATAGGATTTGTCATATGCTATGGTGCAACACTTCATATTAGAATGATCAAATAAATAAGCTCATTTCATCATCATAACATCATTCATATCATATCTCATGCTTTGGACCTTCATTTTCTCAAGAAACCATAACCGGACATTGTATCAAACACCTTGGGGATGTGTAATGGGGGTAAGTGACCATGCAATTTACAGACGAAATCATGCAAGAAAATCTTTTGTGAACCCATCAATCAACACCTTTCAGCACCCCCAAGACATTCACATCAAAACCTCTCATCAAGTTCAACATTATATCCAAGATGCAGAGCTCAAAAGATGCTAAAACAACCATACTTTGATGAACATAAATCACTTCGCAATAAATTTCTCAATATACAAGACCCACATGTGAAATCTACTTTAAATCATGCAATATTAGTAAAAAGAGGGTTTAGACACCATGGGTGGAAGGATCCATTGGTTCAACACCACATACCTTAGATTTGGAGAATTTCTTGGTAAAGATGGTGGTGAGAACTTAAAGCTTGGAAGAATTCCATAAGATCCGGAAGAGATTTCGTCACTTGACTTTGGACTGAAATATTAATATAAAAGTTTAAGAAAATATTTTATCAATACAGTGAAGAACTTAAAGGTTTTGGGACCTTGATTCAGCAAAAAAAATGTCAATCTAGTGCTCAGAAAGGGCAGAAAAGGTCCAAAATAACCTTTCCTAAAAAGCTGTCAAACAACTGTTACGGGTCCCGTTACGACCCATAGGTAGCACTATGACTCATAGGACCATTCACATGATCCCTAGGCTCAATTTCAAAGTCTTTAGAAATTGCTGCGAGCCTGACCTATGAGCTGTACCCTAACCTATGAGTCATACCCCGACCTATGAGTCGTAATAGTGGGCTCATAGTGCATCTCTACCCTAACAGTCTTCAGTAAAATGGTCATAACTTTTGACTCCGAACTCTAAATCAGGTGAAACCAAGTGCGTTGGAAAGATAAAGGGTTTTCATTTGACATGATGTGGGCCACCCTTCCAAATATGCTAAAACTTATGCTTGTTTAATGTTGTCCCTTTCATGAACCATCACCCAAAACTCAATTCTTAGGAAAGTCTTAAACTCATCTAGGTACTAAGAGTCTCCCATGAACCTAATACACCCACAACATAACCAAATGAGGCTTGAAACATGGATACGTAAGAGCAAAGAGTTACGGGGTGTCATAATAATGTATGGATTTTGAGATATATGGAAAATAAGATTCCGAGAACTTTCGAGGCATGTTTTTAGGTACTTTTTGGGGTCGTTTCACCCGAGGTCCTTTCATTAACCAAATTTCAAAAACCAGACATGCATCCATATGAGAAATGATGATCCAAACTCAATGGAGTAATCAAAATTTGATTATGAGATCTCCTTGACCCAATTACATGTAAAGCTCATTAAAACTAGTTTAAAACTCAAAATACCAAATTTTCCGTCGAAAACTCCAAAAATTATAATAAGACCATTTCAAGCATTAATTTCATCATCTAGAACTACTAGAATTATCATAATATTGACTAGAGCTTCTGATCTCCGAGTGTTGACTAAAGTCAAACTTAGGCTTCAAAATCAACTAAAAATGTAACTTTGGGCCCAAAATCCCTGTTTAACTCCAAATTCAGTTTTATAACTTCACCTGCACCAAATTTGATATTCCTGAGCTAATGGAATCAATGAAATTTTTATCCCACACCCAAAACTCAAAATGATATAAAAATTCGGTTTCTCAATAACTTAAACTTCCAAAAATTACCAAAACTCACATTTTTCACTTTTAAAACACAAGAAACTTAAGCTTCCAAAAATACCAAAACTCACATTTTCCACTTTTAAAACACAAGATCTCTGTTTCAATAACACAGATAGTTCAAAATATGTCCAAAGTAACTTATGAAAAGGAACGAAATTTCAACAAATAAACTCAAAAATGACAACAAGATCATTACAAATATGCACTTGATAATGATTCTAGTATTGAAAGAACAATGAAATTGATTGTTTGACTATTGAAAGTTGTGAATTGTATGGACTCCTTATACGATCTTATACTTATTTAAAAGTGATTATTGTGTTGAGCTGATAAATTGAATAGGTCTCATTATAGATCAAAAGCAAAAGAGAAATGATTTCTGCTAGAAATGATAAAAATGCCAAAGGAAAATGGTTCCAGCAAAGAGTAACAAAAAGTTGAAGGAAAATAGTTTTGATTAGATATGAAAGACAAATTTTGAAGGGAAATGATTCTTGTGGATACATGGTCCATGTGAGGCCCTCATAAGTTCTGGTCTGATTAAATTAACGAATATGTATCATAAGACAATCATGCATCATGATTATTTGACATTGCATTGTACTACTTGCATTTCATGGCACCACATGTCATTTCATTCTTTGTTTGCAACGTGATAATTTCTATTAAGTGTGATATGATGGTTGACTTTACTATTGTAAAGTATTGAAATAGTTCACAAGTAGTATATATTATGTATGGTGACTTTTCTGTGTCTGGAGTTGTAGTTTCAGATGTTTGTGGATGGGATGGAAGGACTACTTGTGTTCTTTCTTCTTTATCACTATTTAGATCCTCTTGTTGGCTACTTGTTGGTACTCATCCTTGCTTCTACACATGTGTCTAGGTTATGAGCTCAGATGCAGTTGACATTTCCCTCTTTTTATAGGCTCATCTTAAGATAGATTGAGAGATAGTGGCTTATCAATTCCTGCCTACTCTCAAGATTAGGGGTGGGTATATATATCGAAAAAGAAAAAAATCAAATCGAACCAAACTAATTCAGTTCTTCCATTTTTTTTGTTTTGGTGTCGGTGTAGTTTTCTCAAAAGTTTGGTAAGGCTCCTTTTGAAGCCCTCTATGGTAGGCAATGTAGATCATCAGTTGGGTGATTTGAAGTGGGATAGATGGCTTTGTTGGGTCTGGATCTGGTTATGGAAGTTCTGGAGAAGGTAAGGTTGATAAGGGAAAGGTTGGAGACAACCCAAAGTCGTCAAGTCCTATGTCGAAGTGTGAAGAAGAGAGCACGAATTCAAAGTTAGTAATTGGGGCCAATTGAAGGTTTCTCTCATGAAAGGCGTGGTCTGCCCCAGTAACGACGGAATTAAATTCGTAGTTTATGAATCTTGATAGGGTGTTGAGGAAGGTTAGTGAGGTTGTAGAGGAATAGGGAGTGCCTTTGGATACGGATATGGTTCGTCCGGTTCTTCATGTTTCTAGGATTGAGGAGGGATTTTGGTGATCCAAGATATGGGAGTCTTGGGTTTGTGTACATTGTCGGGGATGAGTCGCCTTATGAGCAGGTCCAATGGAGAAATCGGGTGGATTTGAGAAAAGGATGATTTTCAAGGGTGTAGTGTTCATCAAGGCCCATTGGGAGAATCGTCAAGTCCTCTTATGAATTTCAAGACTTATGATTTAGCCCCTATATTATTGCATCCATTCATGATTATATTGAGAAACTCCATGATGATTTTATAATTATGATGAGATTTTTGAAATAGTGTTCTAGTGCATTGTTCAATCTCTATGTGGGCTGAATTTGTCATGTTTACAACTCTCGTATACGTTTCATTGACATTCAGGGACAAATGTTCCTAATGGGAAGATATCAAAACGACCCCCAAAAATGCCCAAAAATGTGCCTCAAAAGAGCCTGAAATCGTAATTTTTATATATATCAAAATCCATGTGTGATATCGAAAATTCAACGTCATATTCTTGTTAAGGGGTTAAATTGAGGGGCAAATGGGTCTAATCCCGATTTTAGAGAAACCGTAGCAAAATTCAAAATTTCAAAGTGTCAATTTCCTGTAGCTACTTCGCATCAGTGGCACGTATTATTTTTGTGCCAGTTTTTAGTTCCAGTCTAAGACTTTTAAGTCATGGGCCTAAGTGTTCTGAAATGTGAAAGTACGTATACTTAGCCATTTTTCACCGTCATATCATGCTAAGCATTTCCCAATGTTCATTTAAACACTTATCCAAATATTTTACTCCTAAAATAAAGACTCAAAACTCTTTACGAGTCTTAAGGATTGCACCCAAGCTTCAAGTCTCCATCTCCAATCTTCATCAAGTTCATCTCCAAAGCTAAGGTATGTGAGTTTCTTTCATGGGTTCTTTTCACCCATGACGCCCAAGCTTCCTTTTCCTCAAAATTGCATGATCTATAGTTGGTTTACTCATGGATCTTATCTATTACGAAAATCACTGCACACTATGATGGATTTTATAAGATTGTGATTGTTTTACCATATTTTGGGCTATGAATCTAAGATCGAATGAAAGATTTGATGAAGGGTTTTGATGTATAATTCTTGAGGGCATTACCAAGTATCTATTAATGTTTTTACATTAAATTTTCTAGCATGATTTCACCCTTCAATTATATGGTTTTACACTACCACTGCACACCTTCTAAGTGTTTGATAAAATGTCCGGTTGTGGTTTTTTGAGGAGTTAAGGGTCCAATTCTTGTCTTATGAGTTGAATGGCTATATGCTGATAAAATAATGATGGAATGATGATAAAATGATGATGAAATTTATTTAGGTATATGACGACTACATGATGATGAAATGAGGATATAATGATGATGAAATGATGATGAAATGTATGTTTGTATATGATGACTATATGATGATGAGAGAGATGAATGTATAAATGATATTCTTCTATATATTGTTGGATTGTGACTATGCCCTACTCGGGAGTTTCTCATCGAGTAACTGTGTCAAGGTGTTCATACCTTGATAACCTATCGAGGGTTTGAACTCCAGTCACCACGGGTGGTAGGGTGCGACTATCCATCAACCCTGTTAGGGGTTCATATTGATCAACCTATCGAGGGTTTGTACTTCGATCACCACGGGTGGTAGGGTGCGACTATCTATCAACCATGTTGGGGGTTCGTACCTATCAACCTTGTTGGGGGATTTGTACTCCATCAACCATGTTGGGGTTTTGTACCCATCAACCTGTTGGGGGTTTGTACCACAACAACCTCTTGAAGTGTTCATACATCATGTGCCTCTCCAAGAAGGTGATACGCTTTGGATTGCACTAAGAATGGTCACTCCCCACACATGTGTTATGACGATGAAAGTATAATTTACTTCAAGCTTCTTTCATTCATGTCATATTATGGTATGCTCATCTATTGTCTTATTAAGCATTGCGATTATGATGTCTATCTATTGTTGTATTGCATCATACATACTTAGTACATTCAAACGTATTAACACATACTCTATGCCTATATGATGTTACCATGTAGGAACCAAAGTCACACTTGAGCATCCTCTTCCATGTTGCTAGTATGACTTCGCTTAAGCTTGTTGGTGAGTCCTCTATTCCGGGGAAGTTACTTATGATCTCTTGCTATGTATTAAGATATTCTCTCTTGACTTATGTATTGACTATGAAGGCGAGCCCAGTTGCTTTGTCTTTTTTCCCACTCTTATCTTATGTATTAGAGGTGTTATTGGACATATTATGTATCTATGCTATGAGCCTTGACTTTATTGACTCTTTTTTTTTATAATATGGAAGTTCCCCTTAGTCCCTTTACCCTTGCTTTTAATGTATCATTGACATTTTAGTGTTTCCGCGACCAAGGATGTGTAATAAATGTTAAGATGCTTGATTGGGTCCTTACGGGTTTCCCATGCGTTGTGTCATGTCTAGGCACTAGGCTTGGGTCGTGACAAACTTGGTATTAATGCACTAGGTTGTTGGATCCTCACAGTCTAGCACACTGAGTTGATTAGACTCTTATTTATGGTTGTGTTGTGCACCACAACTATGAATAGGAGGCTATGAGACATTTTAGGAATTGTTTCCCTTCTTCATGATCTATGTCATGCGATAGAGTTAGGTCCCCTAGGGCTTATTGCTAATCCCTAATTGTTAGATTACAGGATATGTCTCAAGCTACTCAGGACGGTCATATGATGAACATGGAGATTTGCAATGCTCTATGGGTATTGGCCAAAGCAGCGACAAAGTTGCCAACTCAACTTGATCAACAAGTGAGTGCCCTCGAGACTTCTAATGGAAAGAGGAGGGATAGTAAGGCAAAGAGCACCCGTGTTGGGGGTAAGTTCCAAAGTTCTAAATGTAGAGGTGGTCGTGGTGTGGTGCCTTATGATAGGTGCCCAAAATGTGGTAGGCTGCATGATGGCCCATACTTGAGGGCTATCGACACTTGTTATGGTTATGGAGAGTTGGGTCATAAGGTAAAGGATTGCCCCAATAAATGCAGTAAGAGCAAGGGAGGTGATGGTGGAATGACTAATTCCAAGTGCCCTACGTGTAGGGAGGACCATGGTAGCCCATGTTGGAGAAACATGGGTGTATGCTTGGTGTGTGGTAAGATAGGCCACAGAATTCATGATTGCCCATATGGTCAATACAAGAGAAAATGTGGTGATATGGATCAAGTGGCTCAAGAAGGGGTTGAGACACCTGATGTTGCTACTAGTATCTTGAAATTTCCTTTGGCTTTAATGTGTTTGCATTGATGGGCCCAGTGTACCACTATTTCTTTCATTATTCTTTTGGTTGCTAGTGGATTTCATGTGTGTCCCAAACTCTCTTTGGTGTCTATCTCATTGGTGAGCCTGTTATTGTTTGTAAGTTCATAGGTGTTGTTCTGCGTTCATATTGCGTTAGGTTTTGACTTGTGACTTGTGGGGTTTTGTGTGGTGGATTTTGACTTTATTCTTAGGGTAGATTAGTTGCATGCATGTTATGTCTCCCTTGATGTACGACCCATAGAGTTTAGTTCCGATTCTTTATTGAGTCCGTCCTTGAGCAGGAGGCTTGTAATATGGTTGCTAAGGGGTATGCCCGTTTCTTGTCTTAAGGTATAATTGATCTCTAAGGGTTTCCCCCTTGTTCTTAATGCATAGGGACTTGTCTTGTGATTATGGTTGAACTTAGTTTGTTGGTTTAGAGGTCTTGAGGTGGTTCGACTATTTGTGCATATTGTGTTTCTCTTGATTGTAGAACCCGTAAGGTTGTAACATGATGGTTAAGAATGGTCAATCTGTTTGGTCAACTACAATAGGTTAGTCACTTCTCTAAGCTTGATACTTGGTTTGGGATTGTTCCCAAGTGATGGTGAGGATAGGTATTATCCCTAAGTGTTTTCGGATTAGAAGTGAGCCTTAGTATATTGGAGTTGTTTTGTTGTCTTATGCACCAACTATGTTTATGGTTATCATGAATAAGGTCTTTAGTCCCTACCTTGTTATGATCTAGAGATGAAGTATGAATTTATTTAGAACTTGTGAACCATTTAGGGGTAATGTTGCAAATCTCGGGGTAAGAAACGTTGTATGCTAAGTATGTGAAGTGTGAAATGTGGTTAAAGGAGGCTACCTCCCTAGGTCATGTGGCTTCAGAGGATGGTATTAAGATTGATCTTAAAAGATGTATGTGAATAAAATTGGCCTAGACCTTCGGTTCCCTTGGACATTAGTAGTTTCTTGGGCTTAGTGGGTTACCACCGAAGATTTGTGAATGGGTTCTCTTCTATTGCTTTTCCCATGACTAAGTTGATCCAAAAGAAGGCTAAGTTTGTGTGAACTATTGAGTGTGAAGAGAGTTTCAAACTTTAAAGGATAAGTTTGTGTCCGCTACTATCTTGTCTCTACCAGAAGGGTTGGAAGAGTTTGTTGTGTATTATGATGTCGCCTGGATTTCTTTGGGTTAAGTGTTGAAGTAAGATGTTTAGGTGGAAGTATATGCTTTTAGATAATTTGAGATGCATGAGAAGGATTATCACCTTGAGTTGGCCGCCAGAACTTTTGCTTCAAAAAATTGATGTCATTTGTTGTATGGGGTGCATGTTGGTGTGGTTACCATTCACTAGAGTTTCTAATATATGTCGACCTGAATGAATCTTATCTTGAGACATAGGAGGTGGTTAGAAATCCTTAAGGATTATGATATGAGTGTGCATTATTATCCCGATAAGACTAATGTGGTGGTAGTTGCTTTGAGTAGGATATCTATGGGTAGCCTAGCTCATGTTGATGGTGGTAATAAAGAGGTGGCTAGGGAGTTGCACTGGTTGGCTAGATGGTGGTATTATTGTTGTTGATGGTTCTAAAGCTTCATTAATTTGTGAGGTAAGAGCAAAGCAATGATCCCTCGTTGTAAGAATTGAAGGCCTTGGTGAAAGAGGGCAAGATGGAGGTTTTCTCCCAAGAGGGAGATGGTGCCCTTAGGTACCAATGTCGGTTGTGTGTACCATGTGTTGATGGATTGGTGGAAAATATCCTTGAGGAAGCCCATGATTCTTCTTATTTTGTTCACCCCGGTTCTACCAAATGTATAGGGATTTGAGAGAGGTGTATTGGTAGGGGGTACGAGGAAAGGCATTGCCAAATTTTTTTCCGATTGTCATAGTTGTCAACAAGTTAAAGACAAGCACCAAATGACGGGTGGCCTAACCTAATACATAAAGATCACTACTTGGAAGTAGGAGGAAAGTAACATAGATTTTGTGGTTGGATTGCCCAAGACTAAAAAAAGTTTTGATTCTATTTGGAGTATGGTTGAAAGGATGACTGACTTGGCTCACTTTCTACCAAATAGGACTAATTATGGTGCCGAAATGTATGCTAAACTGTACATTCATGAGTCAGTGAGATTACTTGATAATATGCGTAGGGATCATATTTTGGGGTTCAAGAGTAGTTAGGATGATCATCTTCCAGTGATTGAGTTTGCCTATAGCAATAGTTATCATTCTAGCATTGGTAAGGCTCCTTTTGAATCCCTCTATGGTAGGCACTGTAGATCATCCATTGGGTGGTTTGAAGTGGGAGAGATGGCTTTGTTGGGTCCAGATCTGGTTATGGATGCTATGGAGAAGGTAAGGTTGATTAGGGAAATGTTGGAGACAGCTCAAAGTTGCCAAAAGTCCTATGTCGAAGTGTGAAGAAGAGAGCTTATATTCAAAGTTAGTGATTAGGTCTAATTGAAGGTTTCACTCATGAAAGGTGTGGTTTTCCCCGGTAAGGAAGGAATTGAATTCATGGTTTTTGAATTTTCATTGGGTGTTGAGGAAGGTTAGTGAGGTTGCATATGCATAGGAAGTGCCTTTGGATACAGATATAGTTTGTCTGGTTCTTCATGTTTCTAGGATTGAGGAGGGGCATTGGTGACCCAAGTGATATGGCACTCTTAGAGTTGTGTACATTGTGGGGGATGAGTCGACTTATGAGGAGGTACGGTGGAGAAGTTGGGTAGATATGAGAAAAGAATGATTCGTGAGGCTGTAGTGTTCATCAAGGCCCATTGGGAGAATCGTCAAGTCCTTTTATGAATTCTAAGCCCTATGTAACAGCCCCTATGTCATTGCATGCAATCATGTTATATTGAGAAAGTCCATGATGATTTTACACTTATGATCAGATTTTTAAAATAGTTTTCAAGTGCATCGTTGCATCTCTATGTGGGCTGAATTTGTCATGTTTACATCTCTTATATATGTTTCTTTCACATTCAGGGATGAATGTTCCCAAGGGGGAGATACTGAAACGAAACTAAAAAGTGCATGAAAATGTGCCTCAGAAGTGCCTGGAATCGAAGTTTCCATATATCTCAAAATCCATGCGTGATATCAAATATCCAACTTCATATTTTTGTTTAGGGGTTCAAATTCAGGGGGAATGGGTCTAACCCCAATTTTAGAGCAACCGTAGCAAAATTTGAAATTTCAAAGTGTGAATTTCCAGTAGCTACTTCGCTTTACTGGCGCGACGCGCCATTATATTATTTTGGTGTCAGTTTTTAGTTCTGTTCCAAGATTTTTCAGTCTTGGGCCTAAGTGTTCCCAAACATTAAAATGCCTATATTTTGCCATTTTCACCGTCATATCATTCTAATCATTCCACAATGCTCATTCAAGCACTTAGCCAAATATTTTACTCCTAAAATCAAGACTCAAAACTTTTTTCGGATCTTAGAGATTGCACTCAAGTTTCAAGTCTCCATCTCCAATCTTCATCAAGTTTATCTCCAAAGCTAAGGTATGTAGGTTTCTTTTATGGGTTCCTTTCACCCATGATGCCTAAGCTTCCTTTTCTGTAAAATTGCATGATTTATAGTTGATTTACTCATGGTTCTTATCTATTATGAAGATCATTGCACACTATGTTGGGGTTTATAAAATTGTGACTGTTTTACCATGTTTTAGGCTATGAATCTAAGATCTACTGAAAGATTTGATGAAGGGTTTTGATGTATATTTCTTGAGGATGTTACCAAGTATCTATTAAAGATTTTACATTGAATTTTCTAGCATGATTTCACCCTTGAATTGCATGGTTTTATACTAGCACTGCATACCATCTAAGTGTTTGATAAAATATCCAGTTATGGTTTCTTGAGGAGTTGAGGGTCCAATGCTTGTCTTATGAGTTGAATAACTATATGATGATAAAATGATGATGAAATGTATGTATGTATATGATGACTATATGATGATGAAATAAGGATGGAATGATGATGAAATTATGATGAAATGTATGTATGTATATGATGACTATATGATGATGAGAGAGATGAATGTATAATTGATATTCTTCTATATAGTGTTGGATTGTTACCATGTCCTACTCGAGGGTTTGTACTCATCAACCTATTGGGGGGTTTTGCACTTCTGTCACCACGGGTGGTAGGGTGCGACTATCCATCAACCATGTTGGGGGTTTGTACCCATCAACCTTATTGGGAGAATTTTACTCCATCAACCATGTTGGGGGTTTGTACCCATCAAACCTTTGGGTTCTTTGTACCTCAACAACCTCATGAACGGGTTCGTACATCATGTTCCTCTCCAGACGGGTGATAGGCCTTGGATTACACTAAGAATGGTCACTCCCTATACATGTGTTATGATGATGAAAGTATGATTTACTTCAAGCATCTTCCATTCATGTCATATTGCCATATGCTCATCTATTGTCTAATTAAGCATTTAGATTATGATGTGTATCTATTGTTGCATTGCATCCTACATACTTAGTACATTCAGACATACTAATGCATACTCTATGCCTACTTGATATCACCATGCAGGAACTTGAGTCCCACTTGAGCATCCTCCTCCACGTGGCTAGTGTGACTTCGCTCAAGCTTGTTTGTGAGTCCTCCATTCTTGGGACGTTACTCATGATATCTTGCTAAGTATTAAGATATTCTCTCTTGACTTATGTATTAACTATGAAGGTGAGTCCGGTTGCTTTGTCTTGTTCCTCGCTCTAATCTTATGTAGTAGAGGTATTGTTGGACATGTTATGTATCTATGCTATGAGCTTTGACTCTATTGACTCTTGTTGTTTGTAATATGGAAGTTCCCCATAATCCTTTTACCCTTGCTTCTAATGTTTTAGTGACCTTTTAGTGTTTCTGCGACCAAGGATGTGTAATGATATGTTAAGAGGCTTGCTTGGCTCTCTTCGGGTTTTTCATACGCCATGTCACGTCTAAGCCCTAGGCTTGGGTTGTGACACTGTCATCCATAATGTAAAATGGATTAATGTCATATTCCTGACAGCTCTTTGTCTTCCTCAATCCTATCCTACAATTGGTGACATTTGACACAATATTGTATACACTTAAAATAATTTTAAAACTTTGAGAAAAACTTAATGTTTTCTTCTATTGTCTGTTTTCATTTATTTTGTGTAATGAAATGTTTGTGTTCCTTGTTTATTGTCGTTATTGTATAATATGTTAATATTTTATTATTGTTATTATTGAGAATTTATAGTGATTTGTTGCTTTGTATTCAGTTGTTACTATCATGGATAAGTTTTATCAGAAGCATTGTACGTTATACTTATAGGGAATTATGTTCATAATAATGATACTAAAAAAATTGAACAAAAATTTTAAAAAATAAAATTTTCTAGTATTAAACCCAATTTTCTTATCTGCCAAACTGACACAAAATACAATAACATACTCTTAGATAGTGCATGCATAATTTGTACATATTTTTAGATATACAATATGTGACAGATGCAACACATATGCTCAAAAACTAATCTATACTATATTAAAAGTGTGAAGGCCCTTAAAATGTTAATTGAACTTTTTGTCTTTCATTAAAAGATTTAGCTTTAGATAAAATCAATTTTTCACCATTTTTTTCAATTATTATAGCTTAATTTAAATTATATTAAATATTGACTATAATAAATATAAGATAAATTAAATTGAGAAGATTTTTATTATAGTTAAATTCCTATAAGGAGAATTTTCATTCAATTAAAATAGATTTGATCCCAAAAAAATTAGTCAAAAAACTTTCAGAAAAATAAGAAAACAATATTTAGTAAAAGGTCAAACAAAAAAGGCAAAACAATCCACAAAATAG
>JAABOM020100075.1:0-26593 GCA_011800125.2 Solanum clarkiae | reverse complement strand
TGTATATTGCTTGAGGGTGTTACCAAGTATCTATTGATGGTTTTACATTGAATTTTCTAGCATGATTTCACTCTTGATTGCATGGTTTTACACTACTATACACACCTGCGAAGTGTTTGATAAAATATTCGGATTATGATTTCTTGAGGAATTGAAGGACCTATGCATGTCTTATGAGTTGAATGACTATATGATGATGAAATGATGAAAGAAATGATGATGAAATGAATGTATGTATATGATGATAAAAGGAGTGTATATATATGATATTATATCTATAGTGTTGGGGATGACCAAACCTCACTCGGGAGGTTGTAGGCCCGTGTAACCTTGTTAAGGGGTTTGCACCTCGATCGCTTTGCTCGGGAGGTGGCAGGCCCGTGCAACCATGTTGGGGGTTTGCACCCATCAACCATGTTTGGGGTTTGTACCCATCAACCTTGTTGGAGGGTTTGTACTCCATCAACCTCATGAAGGGGTTTATACCTCATCCACCTCTCCAAAAGGTGGTTGGCCTTGGATTGCACTAAGAATGGTCACTCCTTATACTCGTATTATGATCTATAAAAGCATGATTTTTCTTCAAGCATCATTCATACATGCCATATTGCTATAAGTTTATTCATTGCCTATGTTATACATTTGTTTATTGTGATTATCACTTGTTGTATTGCATCCTACATACTTAGTACATTCAAACGTACTAATGCATACTTTATCCCTACGTGATGTCACCATGTAGGAACCAGAGCACCGCTTGATCATCCTCCTCCTCCACATAGCTAGTACGATTGTATCTCAAGCTTGTGATGAGTCCTCCATTCCGGGAACGTTGCTTATGATCTTTTGCTATGTACTAAGACTATTTTTCTTTTATGTTATGTATTTACTATAAGGGTGAGCTTGATTGCTTGTCGTGGCTCCCGCTCTTATCTATGTAGTTGAGGTATTGCTGGACATGTTATGTATCTATGCTATGAGGCTTGACTCTCTTGTTCTTTATGTATATGATATGAAAGTATTTCCCTTAGCCCAGGTTATCCTAATTTACTACTTCTTCTTGTATTTTATTGCTTCCACGACCAAGGATGTGTAATTATATGTTAAGAGGCTTGTTTGGTGTCCCTTCGGGTTCCCTATGCGGTGTGTCACATCTAGGCTCTAAGCTTGGGTTGTGAAAAACTTTGTATCAGAGCACTAGGTTGCTAGATTCTCAGAGTCCAACAAGCCGCGTTGATTAGAGTCTTATTCATGGTTGTATTATGCACCATAACTATGGGTAGGAGGCTATAAGATGTTTTAGGAAATGTTTCCCTTTTTAATGTTCTAAGTTGTGCTATAGATTTGAAGTAAGGTTATCCCCCCAACGATTGTTCTTCACTATACTCGATCATGCCTAACACAAGAGCGAGAAGAGCTCGCACACCCAAGGAGCAATTGATTAATGGGGAGCTCCGGGATACTCTCACTTTGCTTACATAAGTTATGACTAACCAAGACAACCAAGGGGCCCAAGCCCCTCATGCTCCTACACCGGCTTCTCAGGTGAGAGATTTCATGAGGATGAATCCCTCATAATTCTATGGGTCAAATGTAAGAGAGGACCCTTAAGAGTTCATTGATGAGGTCTACAAGGTATTGGATACTATAGGAGTTTGATCAAAGGAAAAGGTGGAGTTGGAAGCTTTTAACCAACTCAAGGGGGTTGCACAAATATGGTTCACACAATGGAAGGAAGAGAAGAGAGTCAACTATGTGGTGCTTTGGGAAGAGTTCAAGGCGGCTTTTCTTAACCGGTTCTTCCCTCATGAACTAACGAAAACTAAATTGGTGGAATTTATGAATTTGAGACAAGGGCCTATGAGTGTGAGGGAGCATGCCCTCAAGTTTACCCAACTCTCTAAGTATGCTACCCACTTTGTGGCCGACCCAAGGTCTAGGATGAACAAATTTGTGCTGGGTGTTTCTGACTTAGTGAGTGAGGAATGCTGGTCCGCCATGTTGATCAGTGACATAGACTTGTCCTGTTTAATGAACTATGCCGAGCAAATGGAAGAGGAGAAGTTGAGGAAGAGGAGAAATCATGAGGCCAAGAGGGCTCATTTTGATGGTAAGTTCCAAAAGGATAGCCGGTACCATCAAGGCCAAGGGTCTTCTCATGCATCTAATAAGAGAGTTGCCAATGATTTTTTGAGGACCCAAGATGCTAGGGGTGTAGTTCCTAATGGTAGGTGTCCAAAATGTGGTAGGGGTCATAGTGGCCCGTCTTTGAGAGATACTAATGCATGTTATGGTTGTGGGGAAGTTGGGCATAAGGTGATGGATTGCCCCCGAAATCACAACAAGGGCAAGGAGGTGTGTCCCCAAGGTGCTAATGCGGTACTATTGGGGAGAGGTGGCTGACAAAATGGTACTCCTAGGCACAACCAATTTTATACTTTGCATGGGAGCCAAGAGGTTGATGTGGTGCCAGACGTCGTTGCCGGTATGTTGAAAGTCTTTGATTTTGATGTGTATCTTTTTATTAATCTAAGTGGCTCTTTTTCTTTTGTTACCCTCTTTGTTGTCAAAAAGTTCCATGTTGACCCCAAATTGTTGAATGAGTGATATGAGGTATCTACTCCTACAGGTGCATCAATTATTGCTAGAAAGGTCTATAGGAATTGTCCCATTTGCATATTACATAAAATGTTGCTTTGTGATCTTGTTGAATTGGACATGATTGATTTTGATGTCATTCTTGTTATAGATTGGTTGCATGCATACTATGCTTTTATTGATTCTAGAAATCGTAGGGTCAAATTCTAGTTTCCAAATGAACTCATTCTTGAGTGGGAGAGTCATGATGTGGTAGTCAAGGGTAGATTCATCTCTTGCATTAAAGTCCGTAAGTTTATCTCTAAGGGGTATCTTTAACATCTTGTGAGGGTTAGCGATGTGGAGTCTAAAGTCCTTCCTGTGGAGTCAGTTCTAGTTGTAAATAAGTTCTTGATGCCTATCCAAATGACATTCCCAGTGTTCCTCCTGAAATGGAAATGGATTTTGGTATAGACCTCCTCCCCGATACTTAACCTATTTCTATTCCCCCTTATCGTATAGCCCCGGTGGAGTTGAAGGAGTTAAAGGAGCAGTTGAGGGACTTGTTGGAGAAGGGTTTCATTAGACATAGTCAATCACCTTGGGGTGTACCGGTATTGTTTGTGAATAAGAAGGATGGGTATCATAGTATATGCATTGACAACCGGCAATTTAATAGGGTTACCATCAAGAATAGGTATCCTCTTCCGAGGATTGATGATTTGTTTGACCAATTGTAGGGGGCTACCCATGTCTCTAAAATTTATCTTCGGTTCGCGTACCATCAAGTGTAGGTGAGGGAGTGTGGTATTCCTAAGAAGACCTTCCATACTAGATGTGGGCATTTTGAGTTTGTTGTGATGTCATTTGGGTTAACCAATGTACCATCTATCTTCAAGGATATAATGAATAGGGTCTTTAAACCCTACCTTGATTCATTTATTGTGGTATTCATTGATGATATTTTGATCTACTCTCATGGTGAAGAGGAGCATACGGCTCATTTGAGGTTTGTGTTGCAAAGTTTGAGGGAAGAGAAGCTATATGCTAAGTATGAAAAGTGTTAGTTTTATTTGGGGGAGGTTGCCTTTCTAGGACATATGGTGTTGGGGGATGGTATTAAGGTGGATCCTAAGAAGATAGATGTGATCGGGAATTGGCCTAGACCATTGACCCCATCGGATATTAGTAGCTTTTTAGGCTTAGCAGGTTACTATCAAAGGTTTGTGAATGAGTTCTCTTCTATTGCTTCCCCTATGACAAAGTTGACTCAAAAGAAACCCAAATTTGTATGGTCTGATGAAAGTAAAAGGAGTTTCCAAACATTGAAAGATAAGCTTGTATTCGCTCCTATATTGTCTCCACGGGAAGGGTTAGAGGGATTCGTTGTGTATTGTGATGCCTCCGAGTTGGTTTGGGTTGTGTGTTGGTGCAAAATGGTAAGGTCATAACCTATGCTTCTAGACAACTCTGCAATAAAAGAACTACCCTACCCATGATCTTGACTTAACCGCCATTGTGTTTGCATTAAAGATTTGGCGTCACTACTTGTATGGGTGCATGTTAATGTGTTCACCGATCATAAGAGCCTCCAATATGTCTTTGCTAAAAAAGATCTCAACTTGAGGCGAAGAAGATGGCTAGAACTTCTTAAGGACTATAATATAAGTATGCATTATCATCCCGGTATGACTAATATTGTGGCGGATGCCTTGAGTAGAATTTCTATGGGTAGCCTAACTCATGTTGATGATGGTGACAAAGAGGTGGCTAGGGAGGTGCATCGGTTGTCTAGATTGGGGGTTAGGTTGGAAGAGATGGATAATGGTGGTGTTGTTGTGGTTGATAGTTCTAAGTCTTCCTTGGTTGATGAGGTGATAGCAAAGCAAGACCTTGATCCCTCCTTGTTAGAGTTGAATACCTTGGTGCAAGAGGGCAAGGTGGAGGTTTCCTCCCAAGGGGGAGAAGGGTACCAAAGTAGGTTGTGTGTGCATTGTGTTGATGGTTTAAGGGAGAAAATCCTTGCTGAGGCCTATAATTCTTCTTATTCTATCTACCCTAGTTCCACCAAAATGTATAAAGATTTGAGGGATGTGTATTAGTGTGGAGGCCTGAAGAGGGACGTTGCCAAATTTGTATCCGGTTGCCATAGTTGCCAATAAGTCAAAGCTGAACATCAAAGGCTGGGTGGCCTAACCCAAGACATAGAGCTTCCTACTTGGAAGTGGGAGGTGATTAATATGGATTTTGTGGTTGGGTTGCCCAAGATTAGAAAGGGTTAAGACCACTTTCTACCGGTTAAGACCACATATGAGCTGAAGATTATGCTCGATTATACGTTCATGACTTGGTAAGGTTGCATGGGGTTCTTTTGTCCATCATATCGGATCGTGGGGATCAATTTACTTCACACTTTTGGAGGTCCTTTCAAAGGGGTCTTGGTACAAGAGTTAATCTTAGTACGACCTTTCACCCTCAAACGGATGGCCAATCCAAAAGGACTATCCAAATGCCTAAGAACATGCTTAGGGCTTGTGTGTTGGAGCTCAAGAGTAGTTGGGATGATCATCTTCCATTGATTGAGTTTGCATATAACAATAGCTATCATTCTAGCATTGGAATGACTCCGTTGAGGCTCTCTATGGTAGGCAATGTAGATCACCGATTGAGTGGTTTGAAGTTGGAGAGGTGGCTTTATTGGGACCAGATCTGGTTATGGAGGCTCTTCAGAAGGTTATGATGATTAGAGAAAGGTTGAAGACATCCCAAAGTCGCCAAAAGGCCTATGCCGACGTGAGGAGAAGGATCTTGAATTCAAGGTTGGTGATTGGGTCTACTTGAAGGTGTCACCCATGGAGGGTATGGTCTGTTTTGGCAAGAAGGGCAAGTTAAGTCCTAGATATGTGGGTCCTTATAGGGTGATGAGAATGATTGGTAAGGTGGCCTATGAGTTGGATATGCCTAGTGAGATGGCATTGGTTCATCCGATCTTTCATGTGTCTATGTTGAGAAAGTGTGTGGGTGACCCTAATGCTATTATGCCTCTTGGTGTGGTAGGTGTTGTTGAAGGCAATTTGACCTATGAAGGGGTTTTGGTTCAGATTTTGGATAGACAAGTGAAGAGGTTGAGGAACAAGGATGTGGCTTCCATTAAGTTCCTTTGGAGGAATCAACAAGTTGAAAGTGCTACTTGGGAGGCCAAAGCAGATATGCAAAAGCGATATCCCTACCTATTTCACTCCACTTAAGCCTAAAGTATTGATCTAAGTCCTCTATATGATCTCAAGTCTTATGTTCAGCCTCTATTCATTGCATGCATTCATGTTTAAATTAACAAGTTCACACTTATGATGAGATTTTTGAAATGATGTTTAAGTGCATTGTTGTATCTCTTTTTGGGATGAAATGGTCATTATTTGAGCCTCTCATATACGTTTCTTTGACATTCGGGGATGAATGTTCCAAAGGGAGAGATATTGAAACGACCCCAAAAAGTACCCGAAAATGTGACTTGAAAGTGCCCGTAATCGTAATTTCCACGTATCTCAAAATCCATGTGCGATATTGAAAATCCAACTTCATATTCTTGTTCAGTAGGTCAAATTGAGTGGAGAATGGGTATAACTCCAATTTAAGAGTAGTCGTAGTTAAATTTTAAAATCATAAAAATGCAATTTGCATAGACGATCCGCGCCCTTGGCGTGACGCGCCAAGGGTGTGCTTCTGTGTATTTTTGTGTTCAATTTTTCATCTTGGTCCAAGACTTTTGGGTCTTGGGTCTAAGTGTTTTTATGCGTGAAAATGCCTATACTTAGCCTTATTTCATCCTCATATTATTCAAGACACTCTCAAACACCCTCTCAAACACGTAGAAAATATTTCACATCCTAAATTAAAGTCTCAAACTCATCCAGATTCTAAGGCTCTCAATAAAACTTCAAGTCTCCATCTCCAATCTTTATCAAGTTCATCTCTAAAGCTAAGGTATGTGGGGTTCCTTCATGAATTCCTTTCAGTCATGATACCTAACCTTTTTTTTTACTCAAAATTACATGATTTAAAGTTAATTTATTCATGGGTCTTATCTATTATAAATTTCACTGCACTCTATGTTGGGGTTTATGAAACTATAACTATTTTAGCATATTTTGGGTCATGAAACTAAGATCTATTGAGAGATTTGATGAAGGGTATTGATGTATATTGCTTGAGGGTGTTACCAAGTATCTATTGATGGTTTTACATTGAATATTTTAGCATGATTTCACTCTTAATTTGCATAGTTTTACACTAGTGCTACACACCCTCTAAGTGTTTGATAAAATATCCGGATTATGATTTGTTAAGGAATTGAAGGACCTATGCATATCTTATGAGTTGAATGATAATATGATGATGAAAGGAATGTATGTATATGATGATGAAAGGAGTGTATATATATATATGTTATTATATATATAGTGTTGGGGATGACCAAGCCTTACTCGAGAGATTGTAGGCCTGGGTAACCTTGTTGAGGGGTTTATACCTCGGTCCCCTCACTCGGGAGGTGGTAGGCCCGTGCAACCATGTTGGGGGTTCGTACCCATCAACCATGTTGGGGGTTTGTACCCATCAAACCATGTTGGGGGGTTTGTACCCATCAATCTAGTTGGGTGGTTTATACTCCATCAACCTCATGAAGGGGTTTGTACCTCATATGCCTCTTCAAAGAGGTAGTAGGCCTTGGATTGTACTAAGAATGGTCACTTCTTACACTTATATTATGATCTATATACACATAATTTTACTTCAAGAATCATTCATACATGCCATATTGCTATAGGCTTATTTCATTGCCTATGTTATGCATTTGTTTATTGTGCTTATCACTTGTTACATTACATCCTATACACTTAGTACATCCAAATGTACGAACATATACTCTATTCCTACATGATGTCACCATGTAGGAACCGAAGCACCACTTGATCATCCTCCTCCTCCACTTGGCTTATATGATTGTCTCTCAAGCTTGTGGTGAGTCCTCCATTTCGGGGACGTTGCTTATGATCTCTTGTTATATACCAAGACTATCTTTATTTTATGTTATATATTGACTATGAGAGTGAGCCCAATTGCTTGTCGTGGCCCTCACTCCGATCTATGTAGTAGACGTGTTGTTGGACATGATATGTATCTATGCTATGAGCCTTGACTCTCTTGTTCTTGATGCCTATGATATGAAAGTGTTTCCCTTAGCCCCGGTTGTTACAGTTTACTACTTCTTGTTGTATTCTATTTCTCCCGCGACCAAGGGTGTATAATGATATATTAAGAGACTTGCATGGGGTTCCTTTGGGTTCTTTATACGCCGTGTCATATCTAGATCCTAGGGCTGGGTCATAATACTAACTTCAATGATCCGGCTAGCCACATGGAGGAGGAGGATCAATAGGAGCTCCGGTCCCTACAGGGTGATATCATGTAGGCATAGAGTATGCATTAGTACATGGAATGTACTAAGGATGCGGGATGCAATGCAACAAGAATCATAAGCATAATAATCAAGATGCATAATCATAATTGATAGAAATGAGCTCAGTATGACATGTATAATCAATGTTTAGGTGTAAACGTACCTCAAATATAATCCTTATAATTGAGAAAGAAATTCTGGAAATCCTTAGTCCAACCTTCAAGCTTTAGCTTCAATGGAGATATCTGTCAAACATGAGAGCACAATAATATATTTCAAGTTTCTCAATTGTTGGGTGGATAACAAGAGCTTCATTGATACTATAAAAAGCTACTGGGATAGGGCTATAAAGGGTAATCCTATGTGGGCTTTTCATTTGAAGATGAAGAGATTAGCATCAACTCTTAGTAGTTGGTCAAAGATGGAATATGGTGATATCTTTTTCCAAAGTGAGAGAGTTTGAAGAGAGGATCAACATTGCCGAAGAAGAGTATATTAAGAATAATTCAAATGAGAACAGAACCAACCTCCATACTGTCATGACCTGAACCTAGGGCCTAGACGTAACACGGCAAATGAGGAACCGAAAGGGACCCTAAATAAGCCTCTTAGCATATCATTATACATCCTTCGTCGCGAAAGCAATTATACAACAAAAACAGATTGAAAAAGGGGAAGTATGGGCTAAGGGAAATCTTGTAATACCTTAGAAACATAGCAAGCCAATAATGTAGCATTAACATATCATAAGGTTCCAACAACACCTCTAATACATAGATAGGAGTGGAGGCCAAGACAATCTCCAGGCTCAGCCATAAGTTTCCAACATAAGAAGAGTCAATACATGGCATAAATAGAGAGAAGTACATCCTAGGAGTTGATGACTTACCAACTTACTTTGAGACAAGTCGTACTAGCCATGTGAAGGAGGAGGATGATCAAATGGGGCTCCGATTCCTACATGGTAACATTATGTAGGCATAGAGTATGCTTTAGTATGTTTGAATGTACTAAGTATGTAGGATGCAATGAAACAAGAGATAGACAATATAGGCAAAATGTACTGTCATAAGCAATGGATAGCATAATAACAATATGACATGTATGAGTGATGCTTGAAGTAAAACATGCTTATATAGAACATATTACATGTGAAGAAAGAGACTATCATAGACCAAGTAACTTAGTACTCTATATCCAAGGCATGCCACCCGCTTGGAAGGTGGATGAGGTACATATCCCTTATCTATGGTAGTACGGGATTGCCACCACCCGACAAGGTGGATGAGGTACATACCCCTCACCTATGGCAGTACGGGATTGCCATCACATGACAAGGTGGATGAGGTACATACCACTCATCTATGGTAGTACGGGATAGCCACCAACCAACAAGGTGGATGAGGTACATACCCCTCATCTATAGTATAGTCACTTGCAACACTATAGATACTTTCCATCATAACAACTCTTATATATATTTCTTTCATCATCATAAAGTCACTTAACTCATATACCATGCATTACGTTTCAACAACTCAAGAAACCTTCACCAGACATTTTATCAAATACTTGGCGGGCGTGTAATGCCGGTATAAAATCATGCAATTCAAGAGTGAAATCATGCAAGAAAACTTGAAGTAAATCAAAACACCAATACTTGGTAAAACCCTCATGTGAAATACATTAAAGACCCCATCAAATATCAAGAGAGATCATAGTTCTATAGCTTAAAGTATGCATAATCATAATAAGCAAATCATCTCATGGTATAGACTTAAAAATGAGTAAACATGTGTTTTCAACCAAACTTTCATGAAACCCCAATATATTATATGGTCACAATCATTAATTAATAGTACCAATAAGAAACATAACCTGAAAACATGTAGTTTTCATATAAATGGAAGATTGGGCACCATGGGTGAAAGAACCCAATGGTTGAAACCCATATACCTTAGACCTTGAATTTCTTGGAATTGGGTTGTGAGAGACTTGAAGCTTAGAAGTGGGTCTTAGAATCCAAAACTTGCTCTTGAGTTTTCTTGAATTTGTATTGGGGTTTTGATGGAGGATCTTGAGAGAATTTGAGAGTGTGTTTAAGTTGAGAGTAATGAGTTTGATCCTTTAGAATAGGATTTAGGTCTTTTGGGGAGGTTGAGTTAGCATTGGAAGTCTAAAAAAGTCATTAGAGTAGATTAAATTCACGAAAATGCCATTAATGAATGGATGGAAAAATTGGAAAAGTGATGTCCAACTGAAGGCCCCCACAGGTCGTGTGGCACTCCACGGGTTGTGTGGAGTGCCCGTGAGATGATACTTGGTCAAAAAATTGGAAGTTGGAACACTTAGAAAAATTAGAGTCGTCGTCACTTTGACGGGAGCCTCCACGGCTCATGTGGTGCTACATGGTCCGTGTAGTGGCTCATGGAGTTACACTTAGTGAGGAAAATGTTGCCAGGAGACCCCAAACTAAGGGCCACAGCTCGTGAGACCTGTCACGGCCCTTGTGGATGGTTGTGGCACAACACTTGGCCAAAACCTCCTCCCATGCTCACTCAACTTCACTTGCACAAGCCTCGCAGCTAGCCACATGGTCAATGACAAGCTACATAGCCTGTGCCACTATCCGTGTCACATGCCTTAGATAAAAAAATGGTCTTTTCCAGATCAAGGCAGCCCAGACAGCTCGTACAAAGCCTCACCATCCATCTAAGTGCTCGTGTGACATCACTTCACGAGAGGGTCTCACGAAAATGGTCATAACTCCTTCATCCGACCTTGGAATGAGGTGAAACCAAGTGCGTTGGATAGCTAACTCAAAGGAAGTTCATTTGGTATGTTGTGGGTCATCTACTTCCAAATGTGCTAAAACTTATGCTTATTTAAATTTGACATTTGCATAGACCAACACGCAAAAATCAACTTATAGGGAAGTCTTGAACTCGTCTAAGTGCTAGAAGTTTCCCACGACTTCAATACACTCCCTACCTATACAATTGTGGATTGAAACATGGATACATAAGAGCATAGAGTTACGACGTGTCACACATGATCTTTGTGCAGAGTATATCTGATATTTAAAACTGAAAGACTCTATCTTAGGCAAAAGACTCAGCTACATTGGTTCAGACAAGGGGACAACAACTCCAAATACTTCCATGATCTTATGAGAGGTAAACACAGGAAATTATTCATCCATAAGATTTTCCAAGATAGTGGAGAATGCTTCCAGGGCGATGGCAATATTGTAGAGGATGCTTGTGAGCCCTTTCAGCAAATGTTCACTGGGCATGATCAGATAATCAATGAGGAGACTCTTTAGTATATCCCTAGGATGTTTACTCCAGATCAGAATCAGATGCTGCAAACAATGCCTACTCTTGAGGAGCTTAAGCAAGTGGTTTTTGCCATGAACCCTAATTTAGTAGTTGTACTTGATGGAATGAACGGAAAATTCTTCCAATCATGCTGGGAGGTGATTAAAATGGATCTCTTAACAGTTGTGCAATATTTCTTTTGTGGGAATACCATGCCTTAATATTTCTCTCATTCCTGTTTGGTTTTACTCCTAAAATAAGTCATCCTAATAAATTCTTAAAATTTAGACCTATTAGTCAGAGCAACTTCATTAGCAAGATCATCTCTGAATTACTTTGTCTCAGACTGGCCTCTGTGTTGCCTTATATTGTATCTGAAAACCAATCTAGTTTTGTGAAAGGAAGGTATATCACATAGAATATTAAGTTAGCCCAAGATATTATCCATGGTATTAAGAAAACCAAGGAATGTGCTAAAGTGGTTATCAAACTTGACATGGCTAAGGCATAAGATAGGGTGTCTTGGCCATTCACATATTTGGTTATGAGAAGAATGAGTCTCAATGAGGTGGATATTGATATGATTTCGATGATCATGAGTAATAATTGGTACTCTATCATTATCAATGGTAAAAGGTATGACTTTTTTTTATTCTACTAGGGGTCTTAAACAAGGGGACCCTCTTTCCCCAGCTCTATTCATCTTGAGGGTTGAAGTATTGACAAGGGCTCTAAATCATCTTCATCAGCACCATAGTTATCAAGGATTCAATATGGGTGTGAGAGGAACTCAAATCAACCATCTAAGATTTGCTGATGATATCATTATATTTGCATCTGGAAAGAAAGAATCTACAACTCATTATGGATACTTTAGACAGGTATGAAAGAGTGTATGATCAAATGGTGAACAAAGATAAAATTCATTTTATGGTCCCTTCCGAATCTCCCCAGTAAATCAATGATGACATCAAGTAGGTCACTAGTTTCAGCCAACAACAGATTCTTATTACATACTTTGGTTGTCCTCTATATATTGGGGGGCAAAAAATTATCTATTACTCATCAATGATTGACAAAGTTGTTAAAAGGATCAGTAGCTGGCAGCCTATAATGCTTACTTATGGTGGCAGGGTCACTTTGATTAAACGTGTTTTGAAATCCTTACCATCCATTTCTTTTCTGCTATCTCACCTGCTAAAATAATCCTTAACTATATTGAAAAGATTACTGCTGATTTCTTTTGGGGTTGGGACAAACACAGGAAAAAAATATCATTGGGCTTCTTGGGAAACACTAAGTTTTCCCTATGAAGAAGGAGGAATTGAGGTAAGAACATTGATTGATATCTACAAGACTCTTCAATTTAAGAAATGGTGGTAGCTTAGAAGCAAAATTTCTTTATAGGGATAGTTTCAGAAAGCCAAATATTGCCAAAGGATTAACTCTGTGGCTAAGAAATGGAATACTGATGAGTCTATTGTATGGAAGCACCTAATGAAAAAATAAGCATGAAGTTGAGAAACACATCCATTGGAAGTTGAACTCGGGTACTTCTTATTTCTGGTGGGATGACTAGCTTGGTGTGGGTCGTTTGGTTAATCACTCAGATATAGAGAGGACTGGGAACACCAACGTGGCTAATTTTTCGAATAATGGAAACTTGAATGAGCATTTGATAAGAATTTTTTCTCCTCCTCTCCTGATTCCTAAAATCTTGAGTACTCAATTTCAATTCCAAGAAGCTATTACAGAAAAAGCTATATAGAACCCAAGTAACAATGGTACCTTCTCAAGTTCTTTAGCATGGGACATCATGGGGCCTAAGAACCTCTCTACTAAACTCAACTCCTTGATTTGGAACAAGCATATTCCTTTCAAGATCTCTTATTTTCTTTGGAGAGATCTCAAATGCAAACTTCCTACTAATGAGAGGCTGGTAATTTGGAGCTAATCCAAGGACTGTGTTTGCTGCATCAGACTAGTACAGGATATAGTGGATCATATTTTGGTTGATGGACACTCGCCAATCATATCTGGAACCATTTTGCTATCACCATAGGTCAAACACACTGTAACATGCCTTTAAATAGCCTTCTGTTGAAATAGTGGCGGTTTGGATACAATAATGACGCCCATAAACTTATCACTTATGCCAGGCCGATTGTCATCTGTTGGAACTTATGGAAGAACAAATGCTCAACTCTTTATGGGGGGGGGGGGAAAGTCTTCCACTTCAAGAGTTATTTTCTAGATTGGCAAGGATATTTCTTATCTCCTTCACACAGAATACCCTTACATTACTTGGCATTATAACTGGAGGGACTTGATCTTATGAGTGGAAGGGTGTAAACATGAATTGATAGTAACCAATGTTAGCTGGACTAGACCCCTCAATAATATGCTCAAACTCAACACAGATGTACTTGCACAGGAGATCCCAGGCAACATAGGTGGTAAAGGTATTTTGAGAAACTCAAATGGAGATATAATTTATGCATTTGTTGCTCTATTTGGAGTGGGACCTAACAACTAAGTAGAGCTCTAAGCAACTATCTTTGGTATCCAATGGTGTGCTCAACATGGCTATAGAAATTTTATGCCATGAAATGGGCGAATCAGAGTAGTAAGCCTCCATGGAGACTACAGGAACTCACCACTGAATTGCAAAGGATTATTATCCAAATGGAGGTTTTCACCCGCAAACAAGTTTACAGAGAAGCTAATTGCATTGTAATTACTCTTTCCAAAAGAAGTCACTAGTATGAAAGACCTAGGCTCTATTATGTTCAACAACAATTACCAAGGGAAGCAAGAAGTTACCTCAACATAGACAGACTCAGAATGGCAAATTTCAAGAGAAGAAAGCTTAAGAGGATCAGAAAGCTATCATGAGTTGATTTAAATTTTTTATTTTGGTATAGAAGTCTCTATTACATTTTATACTCCCGGATCCTTTTGAGATTAGTTATGCTTTTCTAAGTCATAGCTACTTTGAATCGGTCATAGGTTTTTTATTTTCTTACTTTTGTAAGGGAAGAGTCTCCCTTATTTATGTTTTCCTAGATGTTTGTATTGAGAGGAGTCCTTTCAGTATGTGATTAGTCTCTAGGTTCATTTCTTTTGGTAATGGGAATGAGTTGGCCAAGATTAGTATGTTGGCCAACTTGTGTACCACCATGGGATCAGAGGTAAGGTTTATGTCCCCTCTTTGTACTTTTGTTTCTTAATGCTAAGGCCTGGGGGTGTTGCCCGGCCCCTGACCCACTTCAAAGGTCGTTAAAATAAAGAACAAATTAGTAAAAATGAGATTTCTAATAAAGTCCTAGCAAATGGCCTCAAAATTATATTCTGATAGCTCCATCAGTTTTGGAGCAGCCGAATTAGGTTAGGTGCACTGTTGGTCCAAGTTTGGAGGGTCCCAGTATGGATCGAAGTCATAATTCATAAAATAAGTTCATTTTGGAAGATAAAAAGTGATTTTCTTGTTAAAAAACACCTAACTAAACCTGCTTGAAATGGAAATCTGATGGCAGGGCCGGCTCTGGACGTCGATAATAGCCTAAAATGATCTTTCGTCGGATGGAAGAGGCCTCCAATTGCTTTTTAACCCCCCCACTTAATTCTTTTAGATAAAATTAGCCAGAAAGAAGTGGGACCCTCATTTTTTAATAGGATGCTCCATTGGATCCGAAACATTGAAAATCATATGGTTACACTAGTTATTTGCATAAAACGGACGTCGAACGGGCTCAGAATGCTTTGGAGAAATTCTGGGAAAAACTAGTGCCGCACAACAAGGTTGTGCTCTATCAACATGTCGGCATGCCCGCGTGCATTACATGGTACAGGTTCACATGCCTACATCAGCGCTCGCATGCCTTGGCATGAGGTGGTGCAGCCAAGCATATAAAAGGCTAGCCGTGGAGCAATTTGAGGGGAAACCTTAGAAAAATGTAAGTTGAGATATGTAACTCCAATTTTAGCAATTCAAAAAACTTTGTCACTTGGAATTTCCCAAGGAATTCCATGGAGGTGGCGGATTTCAGTTTTGGCATATATTTTGAGATAAAATTCCCATTTTCACTGATATCGTATGGAAAATATGTGAAAACTTTACATTACGATATCTCGGTTGATTCTCAATACAATTAAGTAAAATTTGAGTCAAAGTTCTAATTTCAAGAGAAACATTGTGATATGTTATGATTCTTTAATTTGGTTGATTTTCTATAAATCTGCCAAAGTTTTGTAAGAAATAGTTTTCGATAATATAACCTAGTTTTTGAGTCACTCCTCAGCTTTTTGGGATTTGTTTTGGGCTAAATTGTTAGGTATAGACTCGAGGTGAAGTAGGGATCATATTATGGGAGTTCATTTGGGATGTCGGCCCTATGCCCTATTTTTTCTTATTTTGGGCATAATTGATGGAATTTCGCCTATTTTATAAGATTTTACAGCTGAATCGATCATGTTAACCCTATAATTCATGTTTTGATAGCTCAGTAATGTTTAGAGGCCATCAAGAAAGAAAAAGCTCAACCAGACATGCTAGGAGAGCGAAGAACCACCTTCCAGGTAGGCTAGGCTTCTCTATACCCTAGTATGAGTTGAAATGCATGTGCTTGTGAGCCAGAATGTGTAGAAATTTGTTGTTTATGGGTTGAGTTGTGGAATAGGTATTGTATATAGATAGCTGTGATCTGTATATTTTATATATGATTATATGGGACGATAATTGTGATATGGAGGGTATAGTTAACTGTAGTTGCTATATTTGTTAAGTTCTGACATCGCTCGACCATGAGAGGGCTTAAAAGGGGTGGTTTAGGCTGAGAACATATGACAGGTATGTACACAAAACTTGACTCTTGATTAGATATGTAGGTGGCCTGAAGCTACTGCACTATACTAGCTTGTGAGGCTGAACAATGATACATATTGCATTGTGCATCGATTCTAGTATGTATAATTGATTTTAAGGGCTTTGGTTGTTTGGGATATCTATGATATAGTTGTGGCTATCTCTATCTATTCTGAGTACTTGTGGTACCTAGATTGTGGTAGAATTTCCTGATTAGACACAATTTCGTGTTACTTTGTAAAATTTTGTGTTACTTTGTAACTGATATGATCCTGTATACCATTGTTCTCCATTATATACTTACGCTACTGGCTAGCGACTAGAGAAACATACCATGTTTAGGGAATGGTTATAGATGTATTCCTAAGGGAGCATTCTGACCCGTGAGAAGAGATACTTTGCTACTGAGACACTAGCAGGTTATAGACGATAGTGTGACCCGGTTAGCAAGATATATGTTATATCCTACTGGCTTCCGGGGCTATCTATTTTGAGACACTATCTATTTGGGTTAGTCTTGGGGGTTAACACTTTTTTTTATATATGGGCACATTATCAGTGGGCCAACACAGGGTTGCCTTAGGTGATATCCTTTATAGAAGTTGGGTTGCGATATGATTCTGGGTAGATGACATCCTTCTGATTGTCTAGCCTCCTGTGCCTTAGCTTAGGTAACGTCGACGCTGCCCTATGAGTTTCTTTACATGGAAAAGGGACTAGTAAGGACCAAATATGGGCTAATTCCATGGGACGGGTATGTATACTGACTTTCCTCTTATCTGTATGAGTGTGTAGCCCGATACTACTGAGATATGCTAGCTATAAAGCAGTTTGTTGATTATATGTCATACTGTGGCCAGATTCTGGTACAGATATGACTCTGTTAGGATTGATTTGTCTAGATACTTATGATGTAACTGCAATTTCCTATGTTTACTCTAATTTCTTGTGGTTTACCTGACTATGGCATACTTGTCCTTTGTTGGGCATGACTCTACATTGATTTGTGACATATACAATCTTATACACTTTTGTTAGTTATCATGCACTGGTTGTTCTTACCTGATGCTAGGGGTTATCTGTTATCATCTAAGTGAGGTGATGCTTATGCTTGGTTGGGCTACATGTGATTTTTGGCTGGAAGCACGGTATGACTTTGGAGGTTCAAATTTGGAGAGACTAGTTGATTGGGTAACTATTCCTATGCTTCAAGTCCTAGATGATGTTCCCTGGGCTCCGAGAACCGATGTCCATGTCCGAGAGTACGAGTCCTAGGTGATGCTCCTTGTCGTCCAAGTCCCAGTGGCCATGTCTAAGAATTTGAGTCCCAGATGTGATTTTGAGATTCGAGCACCTATCAATATTTGGTTCTAGGACCCTGGTGATTATATTTTTGGTCTGGGACCCCGATTATTACATTTTGGGTCTAAGTCCTTATAGAGTACATTAGGGGGATTCTTTCTCTGTGAGGGATTTGTCACACTATTAAAATACTATGGGTTAGGGACCCAGTTGATATATGACACTTTGGGTTGGGGACTTAGTTGAGATATGATACTTCGGGTTGGGGACACAGTTGACATGTGATACCTTGGGTCAGAGACCTAGTTGATTAATCATGGATCTACATACCTATACAGACCCTGATTGTGTGTGGGTGTACCTTCTAGGCTTATGGAGGCTCGGGGTGTTTAAGCTTAGATATTAAGGCTTTACACCCATGTACAACTCGACCCCTTGATCATGTGATACTAAGAGTATGGTTCTGTGGTGATTTACTCAGTTAGATTATTTGTGGGTGTTCCTTCTGGGATTATGGGAGCCAATTGGCATACAAGTATAGATATTAGAGCCTTACACTCATGTACAACACTATACCTCAGTCCGATGACAGTTGTGATATAGGCCTACTCAGGTTTCATCAATTTATATCCTTGCAGAGTACTTGGGTTGTTCAGTTAGGGTTAAGTGGTTCTGCAGACATTCTAACTCCATGGTCTGAGTTCCCATTTGCTAGACTTATTGCAGTTCTCTATATTTGAGCCTTCTATATTTCTGCATCTTCCTATGATACAAGTCTAGGTACTAGCCATGATTACTGAGTTGGGGGATTCGTAAGCATTCAAGAGTCACTTAATGACCACCGATAACACTAGACATCTGCAGTCTCCTTCCTTTGGATGGTTGTATTTGTATCTAGACATTGGTCTTGTATAGTGTAGTATCTTGTATTTGTAGGAGTATTTCTAGCTATGTATATAATGGCTATTAGTATATATGTATATGGGTGCGTGCTTGTGTCTATTGTATCTCTTTACAATTGACTTCTAGGTTCTGGGTAGGTTGTGTTGGTTTATTTAATTATGTCTAGTATATTTGTGACTGGTAATTTAGGACAGGTACCTTAGGGTTGGGTAATTAGTCTTCCTATAGGTGGGATCTAACAGGCACTATCACGACCAGAATCGGGTCTTGACAAGGTGGTATCAGAGCTTAAGGCTCACTAGTTTCATTCGCACAGAGCTACTATCTAATAGAGTCCTGTTGATGGATGCAGAAACGTTCTTGACTTATCTCTAGGAGGCTACAAGTTGTTCAGGAAACTTTTTACGTTATTGATTTTGGTTGTGTGATATTGTCAATGGTCCACTGATTTTGGGAATTTGATTTGGTTCGTTCCTTCGCAAATATGCCATATAGAGGTCAGACCTCAGGCAAGGGTAGGGTTGTACCGTCAATCCTAGATAGGAAGTAGCCTCCAGAGCCTATAGAGAAGAGATCGGATGCCCATGATTTTTGACAACTAGATAGAAAGCCTACAAGCATTTATATTGTGGGTGCCTCAAAGAAAGGCTTTGCGATCAGTTACTTGTGTGGTGGTGACTATGTACTGTACTATAGGGTATGTTGTTGAGGTTGGGACTCTGTAGCACCGATATCTGTACGTTAGCTTTGTTTATATATCATGTGGGTGTGAATACTCCTAATAAATATTATAAATATAAGAGAGGTTGTGACTGAGGAAAGTTAAGCATTAACGTTATCTGTGTACGTATATTTGATTATTTAACAGTTGGGTTGACCTATTGGGCTTCTTGATACTGATGAGTATGCGATACCTAGTATGATTCCGATACTTGTTCCTTCTGTTAGGATTATGCCCTGTTAGAGGCTAAACGTAAGCCTATTCCTTGAGATTTATACATATGTCGTTTCGATGTTTGATTACTTGAGTGAGTAGTCGGGTACTGCTATTATCTGGTATCTAAGAGGCTGGTTGTTAGTTATAATCCTGGCTACACCTTGTGACTCTATGGTTATGATTTTGTTGTTGTGATTTTGTTGATATGTTGTTCTCCTAATTCTTTGGTGTCTAGATTGTGCTCCTGATTATGAGATGAATGCTATGCTCGGGGGTTTTGTTGGGTTGTCTATTGTTGGTTGGCTTATTTGTTGTATTTTTCAGCTGAGTTGCCTACCATTTTGCCCTGGGGACTTATTACAATTGTTAGCTGGATTGGATAGTATTGTCCGAATTCCCGACTATACATATCAGTGGGAATGTTGATCATTGTACTGAGTTACTTGGTATTTTGGATGTGGTTGTACACTACTCTAAGTATTGGTTATCTCATTGCTTACTTGAGTATGGGTTCTGAGCTTTTTCTATTCTGGGTCATGTAACGATGTAATGCTTTTATTAGTAGAGAATAGGGTGTGATGACTCTTTAGGATTGTGATATGCAGGCAGATTTGAATTGTCTAATAGGCTTCATTTTGATATTATCTTCGGGGATTGATTAGCTTCTTATCATGAGGTAGTAGATGATTAGGCCTGGAGTATTACCTTGGCTATATTTGATGCGTCTCCAGTAGCGTGGTAGAGATTCATTGACTGGTATTATGTTTTATACTTAAGATAAGAGATTGTCCTGATTGAGTGCTTAGTATATGTAACCATGATGCTGATACGACAACTGAGACCCTTTAGGGGAGCATGGGTTTGATAGTTGTGGGCCCCTAGACATGTTCCCGCTGATTGCCAAGTTATTATTGCCAGAACAAGGGGGTGGATTGTATCATACGGGAGGTCGACTTGCCATTGAGGGAGGTTTTGGTGGAGGACATTCTAGAGGTTGTACCCAAATTTGTTGTGGCCATTGTGAATGGCTGAGTGTTTATTGGGTTCACTACAGTGACGCCGCTCCTATTCTATTTTCTTATGTAATGGACTCCTCACCCTCTCTCTTCTTCTTCTTTTTTTTTTCTCTATTATTTGGTTTTTTTTCCTTCTTATCTTCTTTCTTTCTATTTTAAAACTCTTTCCTCGTTAATCCTATTTCCAGATAGTTGATTATTCATTTTCTATTTTTATCTTTTGATTTTTTTGGAGTTATTATCAATCTTTTTTTATTAAGAAAAAACGTAAAGCACTGTTTTAAAGGAGCTACAATCCCATTATTAGTGTAGTGATTTTGATTTTCAAATTTGAATCTCATGATAATTTGATTTTGGCTGCGACAATTGAGGGTTAGAGTTTACTAGAAGATAAAATAAAATATAACAATGATGAATTCATTGGAGATTGGTCGATAGTAGAGAGCAAGACAGATGGGGTCTAAAGGGTCTACAACAAGTAGCAAATTAAGGGGATGGAGTTGGAGAAGAGAATAAAAGAGAAAGTAATAACACAAAATAAAGTTCAAAAAGATATAGAGACAAGTGTCAAAAACACATCTAAACTATCCTCTTTTGTGTAGTTTCATAACTGAACTATTGAAAGTATGAGTTTTGTATCTAAACCATCACTTATTAGCTTGAGAAACATACATCGGTATTTTGTGTAATATACTTTATTTTTTTTGTTGAAAAAGACCTTGTCATATGATATGTCTCATGAATAAACTATTTCATCTTGACAAAAGTTAAAGAAACTATTAATATTAGTTCAAAGTTAAAGATTAAAGTATTAATATTCTCTCAAAAAATTTTATGTTTTAAAAATAAAGTTTAAAATATTTTTCTCACCTAATTCCACCCCCACCAACCCCGGGGTACCCCCTCGACCCCACCCCAAACAATGCTTACCCTTTCATTTTTTTTAAATCTCTTTCTAAAATATTTCTAAAATAATTCAAACTTCTCACTCCTTTCTAAAAAAAATGATATTATTTTTATGTTTAAAATAAACAAATTTTATCCTACCTGCATCTAACCCTCCTCTCTAAATTTATATTTTTTTCTTTTGTAGATATGTACACATAATTTTATTAAAATATATTTTCTACTTGTGTATCGAATATAACAAAAATAAAAAAATTATTTTTAAAAAAATCTTGCGACAAGTAAAAAATAATTTTCAAAAAGTGAGAAAAAAATGAAAGCAGAGGATTAGGTGAGTGGGGAGGGGATTTTGGGTGGGGGAGATGAAATAAGAATTTATTTTGAAAAGTTTGCAAAGAATATCTTTTCTTAAGAAAAACCTAAAACATCCGTTGGCTCGATTTTGTGGGGGGGGGGGATAGAGGGGAAGTTTTTTTTTTCTTTTGTTTAAGTAAAATTGAGCTCCAGGCGCATTTTATTCAAAAAAAATAATGTAATACACGAAATACTTTAAAGATAAAAGGATCGAGCCACTTGACCTGGCCCACTAAGCTAATGACATAACTATCCCTAACCCTATTTAATGTTTCATTTGCACTGCTTTATCGATGTCATTTTCACCGCCTTACTCTCCAATAATGGAGAAAAGTTTGTGGGTGACTCTTCTTCTCCTGCTGCTGCTTTTTTATGATCTCCCTGCTCCGACCGATGTTGGCTTCTCCTTTTGTCAGTACCTAACCACAGGTATTGTGTTGCCTTTGATCTTGGTTGTGCATACTCCATCTGCAATTTGTCTTTGCTGAGTTTCTTCACTTTTTTCTCCCTTAGGCAAATAATCGATGATTCTTGTAGTTTCATCCCATGACTCAAACATCACTTTCTTCATTGGCATCAGGTAGATCCACCATTTACTTTTCTGTGTCCTTCTCCGTAACACTTTTGATTACTTCTTATAAGATTTTGGTAGTGGTGCAAATAATGATGGGTTTTCTGGTGAAGCGCATCTCCCGCCTACCTGACTCGGTTTTAAGGACATCCTGCTTTTTTTGTGAATACAAACATGTATGCATTTTTTGTTGGCCATTTCTTGTACCCTCTGTTTATAGTTGTTAATATAGCACCTAAGGCACAAAATTATGTATGTCTGTGTATGTATGTATGTATGTGTGTGTATATATTGTGCAGCAATGTTTTGTGCCTGTATGTCTGTAAAAATGGAAACCTATATGCTGCTTCTTAATCCCACTACCCTAGTCCCTTATCTGCTGCTCTTTAGACTTGCTCTATCTTCTTTGTTTTGATTCTTAAATGTGGATTTGTGTTTTATATGAGTTTAATATACACATATCTGTAGTAGGTAGTTCTTTAAATGTATGGAAAACATGTATACCTGCATGTGTGATAGCTAAGTTGGCTAGGTAGTTTGCCATTTGGTTTCCTTCCCTGAATATGTGTTGAATTGTTGCTTGTTGCCTCTGCATGAGTGTGATTATCTCCTCTATATCCTCTATTAGTTACCAAGGACACCTCCAATTTGTATAGCAATGTTTTATGCCTGCATGTCTGCAAAATGGACACTTGTATACTGCTTCTTAATTCCACTACCCTAGTCCCTTATCTGCTGCTCTTGGACTTGCTTTATCTTCTTGGTGTTGATTCTTAAATGTGGTATTTGTGCTTTATCCGAGTTTAATATACATCCGCCTGCAGTAGTTACTTCCTTAAATGTGTGGAAAACATGTATACCTATATGTGTGATAGCTAAGTTAGCTAGGTAGTCTGCTATTTGGTTTCCTTCCCTGAATATATGTTGAATTGTTACTTGCTGCCTCTGTATGAGTATGATTATCTCCTCTACATCCTATATTAGTTCCTATGGATATCTCCATGCTATGCCTTATTGCCATTGAATCTGTTTCCAGTACAATTCCTTTCCAATCTCTTTCTTCACTTATTCATAGTGCAATCTTCACAGCTCTAGCTTGAGCTTCCATATTCGTAGATATTCCCATCTCCTCTGCTTGAGCATATATTAAATCCCCTTCATGATCTCTAAAGATTAGCTCATACGCACTGTCCCCTGGATTTCCTTTGCTGGCCCCATCTGTATTACATCTAATAACCCCTTTTATAACACCCCTCATCTACTTTGGAAATGCTTTATAGTGTAATTCTTAAATATCTCAAACTCCGTGCATGATTTCGAAAATCTAACTTCATATTCTTGTTCAGGGGAAAAATGGTGTAGGAAAAGGGTGACCCTCAATTTTTAGAAGACCCGTAACGAAAAATTATTTTTGTAATGGGAACTAGAAACAGTGTGCATCCGCTACCAGCCCGCGATGCAGACTAGGCGCAGATCAGTACAATTTCCCCTCTGTAATAGGTTCGAGGCGCGGACTAGTTCATTTTGTTCCTTAATTTTTCAGTTTCGCTCAAGGACATTTGGGCAATTACCCAACACCCATTTAAACAGGAATTCTTCATTTTTTCAACCATTCCATGCCCTAAATCTCTCACAAACACTCTCAAAATCCTCCCAATTCACTAGCAAATCCTCCATTCAATCTCAAGGATCTCAAGAACTTGCTTTGGATTTCAAGAACCCAACTCAAGCCTCATATTTTCTTCAAGGAAGTCTCTAGTTTAGGTATGTGGGTCTTAATCCATGGGTCCTTTCATCCATGGAGTCCAACTCTCTCTTTTTTATGAAATTTCATGATTTCAGGTTTAGATTTCTTATGGATATATTATTACTCCTATGCATGAGATATGTTGAAAATTTGTTGAATATTGGACTATTGATGCATGAGCTTCTATCAAGAGATGAGATTATAATATGTCTATGGTGCTAAAGCTTTCTATACCATGACATCTTGAAAGAATTGGAAAGGTTATGGATTTTTGAGTGGTTTTCATGACACCCAAGATAAGGATTTTACTACAATGTTGGTCGGTTAATTTGAATGACTTCAAAATGAATTGATTTTAATTTTTCATGTTTTGTACTCTTAAATTGCATGATTTTAAGCATATGTACTTACACCCACCATGTTTGACTAATTTTACATGACAAGTCTTCTTATGTTGATGAAAGATTGTTTCATGATTTGCAGCACAAGCATGATATAATAAGTTAGATATAATAAGTTATGCACTCTTAAACATGTATTAAACTCATGAAAGGTTTCTATGATTTTGAAGTAATAAGTTGAGCCCTATTTCTATATTCTTACCCTCTTGTGAGTGAATAATGTTTATATGAGGGGGCAAGCATAGTATCTATTTTATACTCATGTACAAACTAAAACTCACTAGTAGGGGTAAAGCATATTACAATATCTATCCTCTTATGAAATGCAATGCCTATTAGAAGGGTCAAGTCTATACATTGTTTTTACCCTTTAGTATAAGGTATATGCTCATGTAGGGGTTAAGTATGTGAATTAGCTACTCATATCATGTTATCATGTATTTACAAGTTATTCATGATATGATTAAACTTATAATTATTTCAAGTATTCTGTGGGATTAGACTTAGCACTGATTGAGGCTTAAGGTGGGGGCTCGACTCAAGGAGGCCTTATATAAAGTCTTGGTCTCTTAACTATGTGCCACCATAGGTTTATATTATTTCCCTAAATAGGCTTTACTAGTGGATTCATCTAGGAAAAGTTATCCATAATGTTGGGTCAAGTATGGTTTACCTTGGCAAGTAGACCACTCCTTCTCCAGTGGGGAGACATGCATTAGGATTCCAAGTAGTAACTCGTTTGGTCTTATATGTCGGTTAAGATCTCCTCCCACATTTGTATATTGTGTTATGCAAGTTGATTATCTACATACATATTTTAACTCAAGCATTGATCATACATGTCATATTGAGATTATATGTTGATTATGATTATACATCTTGAAATATTATGGCTTATGTCGTTGTTGCATTGCACCCCGCATACGTAGTACATTTCAAGTACTAACATATAATCTATTCCTACATGATATCGCTATGTAGGGACCAGAGCTTCTATTAATCCTCCTCCATGTGGTTAGCCAGATTGCTTCAAGTTAGTTTTGGGTGAGTCCTCAAATTCAGGGATAATATCTATCTTACTTTCATGCTTTTTTTTAAGACTTTTCTAATACTTTTGGATACTTGGAGGGTGAGCTCGGGATATGCCTTGTCCCCCACTCCATCTGAAGTAGAGGTGTCGTTGGATATGGATAACATGTATTGAGCTTGACTCCTTTTATGCCTATGTTATTACGAAAGACTTCCCTTAGTCCCTTATTTCCATCTATGCTCTTTATGTTGATGATGAGATGGAAGTCCCAAATCTAGTTTCCCTTAGACTCTATTGTTACTTATTGTTGTCTTATTTTTGCTTTCGCAACTAAGGATGTGTGAATGATATGCTAAGAGGCTTGTTTGGGATTCCTTCGGGTTCTTCATTCACCGTATCACATCTAGACCCTAGGCTTGGGCCATGACACTTTTAGTAGGTGGCTTCCATATTACTAGGCAATGATATATTTTAGGCTTATATTCACTCAGATTGTTAATCAATTCCATCCGATCGTTATTCTTTACAACCATCTCCAAATATTTAGCCTTTATCATCATTCTACTTATGTTTGTTACTTGTTGTACCAAGCTCTCAAAAGTGACCACTCCTCCATGTTTTGTCTTGTTTATTCTTTTCCATAAAGTCCATACAATTATTGTTATAACCCCTTTATAAATATGTTACAATCTATTGGTTGCTTCCTTGTACCATCAATTCCTATAATTTTGCATTATATTTCTAGTGTCCATCTGTATTCGTGCTGCTGAGACAAAATATCTCCATAGTCTTTGGGCTATTGCTCATGTCAAGAACAGATGTGACATTGTTTCCATTTGTTGTGTCTCACAACACCAACATTCGGAAACAATATTGATTTTCATCCATTTTAGGTTATCATCAGTTTCAACCCTTTCTTTCCAAGATCTCTGTAGGAAAAAATTAATTTTGAAAGGCAAGCATTTATTCCAAATCCTATCCATGTGGTCCATTTTACCCTCTTTTCTTGACTAATTTCCAAGCAGATTTGACTGAAAAATAGCCATTAGATTGTCCCATCCAGAGAGCTCTGTCTGGTTCTGTATTGTTGATGACTGGGGAGATATTATTTACAATATATTCAGTCATATCAACAACAACAACATACCCCAGTGCCTCAAAAGGCTCCCGCTCATTGCGGGGTGAGGGGGGGTCGGATGTACGCAGC
>JAABOM020100065.1:0-26595 GCA_011800125.2 Solanum clarkiae | reverse complement strand
TACATGATTCCACAGTATAACTAAGGGTGGTCCCTGATCTTCCGTAGATGCATGGTTTCATTTGAGTTATTACTTTACGTACAGTACATCCTGCCTTACATACTCAGTACATTATCTCGTATTGACGTCCCTTATGGGGGACTTGCATTTCATGCTGCAGGATACAGGTGCTAGTAGATCTCCCCAGTAGGAGTACAGGACATTCAGTTGTGGTTACCAAGCTCCAGGTTGCTTTGGAGCTTTGCATGTCTGGAGCTTATATGTTTTTATTGTACAATTAGTTGAGGCGGGGCCTATGCCAACGCTTATCAGATGTTTATCTCTATTTAGAGGCTTTGTAGACTATGTAAAGTACAGTGAAGTCATGTCTTGCACTTTAGACAGCGTGGCCCCAAGACCTAGTCATATGCATTTCCTTTTCGCTTGTTATTACTATTCATCTTCCTAAAGGCATGTCAAATGTAGAAACCCCTTATCACATGTATAGAACGCATATAGTTACAGGTTGGTTCTCCCGAGCCTTATCGACAACGGGTGTCGGTCCGCCCTACGAGACTTTGGGGTGTGACATTTAGATGAGGGTTTTACCAAGAAGTCGTAGGTTAATTTAGATTAGTATTTCTCACATGATTTCACACTTAAATTGCATGGTTTAATCAAGCATAACACACCCGCCAAGTGTTGATAAAATGTTCGGTTATGGATTCTTGATTCATTGAAGGTCTAATGCATGTCTTATGAATTATGTGAATTTATGATCATGAAAGGAGTGTTCAACTGAGTTGTTTCCATAAAAATTACTTATTGCTTTGTAAGTTGACAAAAGCTAGTTGAGGAGGTGATGCCTCGATCGCTGTAGATGGTAGGTAAGACAACCCCAACCAATTGAGAGGTCGATACATCAATAACCATGGATGGTAGGGTGAGACAACTATCAACCATCAAAGGATTGATACCTTGACCACTATAATGGAGGGTATGATGTCTATCAACTATTTTAAGGGGTTGATAGCTTAACCAATATGATAGAGGGTGTGATGTCCATCAAAAGGGGTTGATACCTTGACAACAATGATGATGGGTGTGATATCTATCAACCAATTAAGGGGTTGATACCTTAACCACTATGATGGAGGGTGTGATGTCCATCAACCAATTGAGCAGTTAGTACCTCAATCACAATAGATAGTAAGTTGTGACAACCATCAAGAGGTCTCTTAATAATCATATAATATGTTTTACACATGCATTTTTACTTCAAGAATCATTCATACATGTCGTATTGTTATTATGCTATCTATTATTTATGATATTGAATTTTGCCTATCTTTCCTATCTTTTGATGCGTTGCATCCTATGTGCATAGTACATTCAAACATACAAACACATACTCTATGCCTACATGATATTACCATATAGGAACCGGAGCCCCACTTGATCATCCTCCTCCTCCACGTGGCTAGTACAATTTCTCTCAAAGAAAGTTGGTAAGTTCTCAACTCCGAGGAAATACTTCTCTTGATTTATGATATGTATTCACTCTTCTTATATTGGAAACTAATGGCTATGAGGGTGATCCCAGAGATTGTCTTGACCCCTGCTCCTATCTATATATTAAAGGTGTTATTGGAACCTTATGCTATGATAATGCTACAGTTTTGGCTAGTGATGTTTCTATGGTATCAAAGATGTCCCTTAGCCCCGTATTTCCATTTTTTCATCTATTGTTGTTTTGTAATTGCTTCAACGACCCAGGATGTTTAATGATATGCTAAGTGGCTTATTTGGGGTCCCTTTGGGTTTTCCATTCGCTGTGTCACGTCTAGGCCCTAGGTTTGGGTCATGACAAATTTTGTATTAAAGAACTAGGTTGTTAATGGTTCTCGACATCCAATGAACCTTTTCGATTAGAGTCTTGTTCTTGGTTGTGGAGTGCAGCACGACTACGAGCAAGGGGCTATGAGGAGTTCTAGCAAATATTCCCCTTCTCCTAACTCTATGTCGTGCCATAGAAGTTACGTAAGATTTCCTCTCTGACGAATGTTCTTTGCCATGCTAGATCATACCTAACCCAAGAGGAATAAAAGCCCACACTCCCAAAGAATAACCAGCTCATGAAAAGTTTTAGGATGCTATTTTTACGCTAGCTCCAGCAATGACCAATCAAATCAACCAAGGGGCCCAATTCCCTCATGCTCCTACTCTAGCATCTAGGGTAAGGGATTTCATGAGGATGAACCCACCCGAGTTCAATAGATCTAAAGTGGATGGGAACCCTAAAAAATTTATTAATGATGTATACAAAGTATTATCTATTATGGGTGTGAGGTAAGAAGAGAAGGCCGAGTTGGCGGGTTATCAACTCAATGGGGTAGCGCAAATGTGGTATACTCAATGGAAGGAGGAGATGGGGAACAACAATGTGATCCTTTGGGTGGAGTTTAAAGTGGTGTTTATCAACCACATCTCCCTCTGGAGCTAAGGGAGACCAAAATGATGGAATTCATGAATTTAAAGCAAGGGTCAATTAGTGTGAGGAGTATGCCATCAATTTCAACCTACTCCCCAAATATTCCCCCCCCCCCAATTGGTGGCCGAGCCAAGGTTTGGAATGAATAAGTTACTGATGGTTGTATCTGATTTGGTAAATAAAGACTGTTATGTCGCTATATTTGTAGGTGATATTGACTTGTCCTGCCTCATGACTTATGCCAAACAATGGGGGGGAGGGGTAAAAATGAGAAAGAGAAGGGTTAAGGAGGCCTACAGGGCTCTTTTGTAGGAAAGTTCCAAAGTCCCAAAGGAGGTGGTGGTGTGGTGCTTAATCTAGGTGCCTAAGATGTGGTAGATGCCATGATGGTTCTGCTTGAAGGATAATAACTCTTGTTCTAGTTGTGGGGAAATGGGTCACAAGATAATAGATTGTCCTCGTAAATGCAACGAGGGTAAAGGTGGTGATGTTCATCCATGGGGTGCTCCAAGACGTAATTGGTTGTATGCTCTTTAGAGGAGGCAAAGAGGAGATGAGGTGCCCAATGATACTACTGGTATGTTAATGGTTTTTGATTTGATATACATACTTTGGTATTTCTAGAGTCACTATTTCTTTCATTATTCCTTTTTGCTAAAATGTTTCATGTGTATGTCCTAAATGGTTATGTGTGTCTTTTGATGTTTACCACCCCCCCAATTGATAAGTCTATGGTTGTTAGAAAGTCTATAGGAGGATTACCCCGTGCCATTATTGCATAAATGATTGTTTTGTGATGTTGTTGAACTTGACATGGTATATTTGAGGCTTTCCTTAGGGTTGTTGCATTACATGCATATCATGCTTCCATTGGTTGTAGAACCCATAGGGTTAATTTTCAATTTCCGAAGGAGTCCGCTCTTGAGTGGGAAGGTTGTAAAGTGGTAAGTACGAGAAGATTAATTTCTTGTCTTAGGCTGAAATTGATCATTCTGGGTTACATTTATCATCCCATAAGATTTAGGGTGTTGAGTCCAAAACCTTCCTATTTATTCGGTTCTGGTAGTTAATGCATTTCTTGGTGTCCATTCTGATATTTTGAATTGGTAGTAATGTTGTTTTCTTGACCTATTCCCTAGCTACGTTTATGGATCTCGTGAATAGGGACTTTAAACCCTACCTCGATATATATGGGTAGTTGGTGGTTGGTATATCGATTTATTTCTAGAATGAAGAAGGGATTGTGAGTCATTCAAAGGTAATGTTGCAAGTTTAAAGGATGATAGATTGTTTGTCGTTACGATAAGTGTGGACCTTGAGTAACAAAAAGGTGGTTAAGGAAGTACACTAGTTGAGTAGGTTGGGAATGAGGCTTGGTGAAGTTGAGAATGGGGGTTTACTCCCAAGGGAGAGATAGTGGATTTAGCTACTAAGGTGGGATATGTGTGTATAAAGTTGACAATTAAGCCCAAAGCGTGAGGGTCCATATCGGGAGTTGAGGAGAATCAGTAAGGTGGCTTACAAATTGGAGTTACCTATGGAAGGTTGAGGAGATGTGTTGGTGACTCAAGTGCTATAGAACTCATTGAGGTTATGGGTGTTGTGGAGGCTGAGTTGGCTTAGAAGAAGGTCCCAGTGGGTATATTGGATGGATAGGTGGGAAGGTTGCTTCATAAGGATGTATCACTCGTCAAGGTCCTTAGGAAGAATCATCATGTTGAAAGTGCCACCTAGGAAGCCGAGGCGGACTTGCTAAAGTGATATCAATATCTCTTCCACTCTACTCAATCCTGAGGTACTAAATTAAGTCCTCTATATGATTTAAAGTCTTAGGTTTCGGCCCTTATGTTATTTGCATTCATTCATGTTTATGTTAATAAGCTTATTGTGATTTTTGATGTTCATGTTGAAACTTTTTTTGGAAATAATGTTTAAGTGCATTTGTTGCTTCATGATCACTTTTCTTGTGTATGTTTCGTTGACATTCGGCGATATTGTGAGACCCCATACCTCCATTCTCTTATATATCCATGTTTCAAGCCTCATTTGTTCAGGTAAGAAGTGTATTAGGCTCGTGGGAGTCTTCTAGTACCTAGACGAGTTCAAGACTTGCCTATGAGTTGAATTTTTGGCTTTGGTTTATGCAAATGCAAGGGTCAACTTTAAACGAGCATAAATAGATCTAGACCAGCGTAACTTTTAGCACACTTTATATTTAATGACCTACGACATGTCAAATGAAAGCAATTTGCGTTAGCTTTCCAATCAGTTGGTTTCACCTCATTTCGAGTTTGGATGAAGGAGTTATTACCGTTTTCGTGAGACCTTCTTGTGTAGTGAAAGCACATTGTAACCTTGACGTGAAGTGGGGACTTAGATGGGCCATCTAGGTTTCCTTGAGTTGGAAAAAACCATTCTTCTGTCCAAGGCATGTGACATGGCCAATGGCACGGGCCGTTTGGCTTTCCACTGACCGTGTGGCTAGCTGTGGGGTGTGTGCAAGTGAAGCCTAGTGAGCATGAAGGTTTGTTTGCAGAAGTGTTGTGCCACGGCCATCCATGTCTCACGAGTCGTGGCCCTTGGCTTGGGAGTCTGGCAACATTATTTTTCACCATGTGTAGTTCCACGCACCTCACACGGACCGTGTAGCTTTACACGACAGTGGAGATCCCCGATTTAGTGATGAGACATGAATTTTTCTAAGTCTTCCAACTTCCAATTTTTGACAAAGTATCACCACACGGGAACTCCATTCACTAATGGCTTTTTCATGAATTTAATCTATTCTAATGACCTTTTTAGGCTTCTAATGTTGTCTTAACCTCCCCTAAAAACCTAAACCCTATTCGAAGGGATCAAATTCATTACTTTGATATCTAATACACTCTCAAATTCACTCAAGAGCCTCCATCAAAACCCCAAAAGAAATTCAAGGGAACTCAAGAGCAAGGTTTGGACTCCAAGACCTCCTTTCAAGCTTCAAGTCTTTCTTAACCCAATTCCAAGAAACTCGAGGTATAAGGTATGTGGGCTTCAACCATTGCGTTCTTTCACCCACGGTGCCCAATCCTCCATTTCTATGAAAATTACATGTTCCCAAGTTGTGTTTGTTATGGGTATTATTCATCAGTGATTATGATCATATACTATATTGTCGTTTCATAAAAGTGTGATTGAAAATACATGTTTACTCATTTTAAGCCTATACACTGAGATGATTAGCCTATTATGATTATGTATGTTTTAAGCTATAAAAATATGATCTCTCTTGATATTTGATGGGGATTTTCAATGTATTTTACATGACAGTTTTACCACGTATTGGTGGGATGATTTAGATTAGTATTTCTCACATGCTTTCACATTTGAATTGTACGGTTTAATCGAGCATGACACACCCACCAAGTGCTTGATAAAATGTTCGGTTATGGATTCTTGAGTCATTGAAGGTCTAATGCATGTCTTAAGAATTGCGTGACTTTATGATGATGAAAGGAATGCTCATACAAGTTTTTTTCCATGAAAAGTACTTATAGTTTTGTAAGTTGACAAAGCCTAGTCGAGGAGGTGATGCCTCAATCACAGTAGATGGTAGGGTAAGACCTCTACTAACCAATTAAGAGGTTGATACCTCAATCACCATAGATTGTAGGGTGAGACAACCATCATCCAGCAAAGGGATTGATACCTTGACCACTATGATGGAGGGTGTGATGTCCATCAACTATGCTAAGGGGTTGATAGATTGACCAATATGACGGAGGGTGTGATGTCCATCAACCAGTTTTGGCGTTGATACCTTGACAACTATGATGATTGGTGTGATGTCTATCAACCGATTAAGGGGTTGATACCTTGACCACTATGATTGAGGGTGTGATGTCCATCAACCAATTGGGGGGTTAAAACCTAAATTACCATGGATGGTGAGTTTTGACAACCATCAAGAGGTCTCTTACTACACATGTAATATGTTTTACATATGCATGTTTTACTTCAAGCATCATTCATACATGCACATATTGTTATTATGGTATCTATTGTTTACGATATTAATTTTTGCCTATGTTTCCTATCTTTTGATGCATTACATCCTATATGAAGTACATTCAAACGTACAAACACATAATCTATGCCTATATGATGTTACCATGTAGGAACCGGAGGCCCACTTGATCCTCCTCCTCCACGTGGCTAGTACGATTTCTCTTAAAGCAAGTTGGTGAGTCCTCAACTCCGAGGACGTACTTCTCTTGATTTATGCTATGTATTCACTCTTCTTATGTTGGAACTTATGATTATGATGGTGAGCCCGGAGATAGTCTTAACCCCTGCTCCTATCTTTATATTAGATGTGTTATTGTAATCTTATACTATGCTAATGCTACAATTTTGGCCAGTGATGTTTCTATTGTATCAATGATGTCCCTTAGCCTTGTATTTCCCTTTCTTCATCTATTGTTGTTTTGTAATTGCTTCAACAACCCAGGATGTTTAATGATATGCTAAGTGGCTTGTTTGGGGTCCCTTTGGATTTTCCATTTGTCGTATCATGTCTAGGCCGTAGGTCTGGGTCATGAAAAACTTGGTATTAAAGCACTAGGCTATTAATGGTTCTCGACATCCAACGAACTGTTACAATTAGAGTCTTGTTCATGGTTGTGAAGTGCACCACGAGGGGTTATGAGGAGTTCTAGCAAATGTTCCCCTTCTCCTAACTCTATGTCATGCTATAGAAGTTAGATAAGGTTTCCTCTCCAACTAATGTTCTTTGCCCTACTAGATCATACCTAACCCAAGAGGAATAAAATCCCTCACTTCCAAAGAACAACTAGCTCATGAAACATTTTGGGATGCTATTGTCATGCTAGCTTAAGCCATGACCAATCAAATCAACCAAGGGTCCAAATCCCCTCATGCTCCTACTCCGGCATCTAGGGTAAGGGATTTCTTGAGGATGAACCCATCGGATTTCAACAGTTCTAAAGTGGATGAGGACCCTCATGATTTTATTAATGAAGTATACAAAGTGTTATCTATTATAGGTGTGAGGTCGGAAGAGAAGGCGGAGTGGGCAGCTTACCACCTCAAGAGGGTGGCCCAAATATGGTATACTCAATTGAGGTAGGAGAAGGGAAACAATATTGTGATCCTTTGGGAGGAGTTTAAGGCAGTGTTTCTCAACAACATCTTCCTTCTTGAGCTAAAGGAGGCCAAAATAATGAAATTCATGAATTTGAAGCAAGGGTCAATGAGTTTGAGGGAGTATGCCCTCAATTACAACCAACTCTCCAAATATGCCCCCCTCCCCCCCCCCCAAAATTGGTGGTCGAGCCAAGGTCTAGATTGAATAAGTTAATTATGAGTGTATCTAATTTGGTGAATGAAGAATGTTGTGCCTCTATGTTGATAGGTGACATGGACTTATCCCACCTCATGACTTATGTCGAACAATTGGAGGGGAAAAAGCTGAGAAAGAGAAGGGCTAAGTAGGCCAAGAGGGCTCTTTTTGAAGGAAAGTTCCATAGTCCTAAAGGTGGTAGTGGTGTGGTGTCTTATGCTAGGTGCCCAAGATGTGGTGGATGCCATGATGGCCCATACTTGAAGGATACTAATGCTTGTTATGATTGTGGGGAGATGGGTCACAAGATAATAAATTATCCTCATAAACGCAACAAGGGTAAAAGTGATAGTGTTGATCAAGGGGCTGCTCCAAGACATAATTAGTTCTATGCTCTTCAAAGGAGGCAAGTAGGAGATTAGGTTCCCAGTGATGCTACAGGTATGTTAAAGGTTTATGATTTGATGTGCATGTTTTGATATTCCGGGAGGCGCTATTTTTTTCATTATTCCTTTGTGCAAAAATGTTTCATGTGGATGTCCCAAATGTTCAGTGAGTTTTTCTATGTCTACCCCCCCAATTAATGTGTGTATGGTGGCTATAAAATCTATAGGAGGATTTCCCCGTGCTGTTATTGTATGAAGCGTTGTTTTGTGATGTTGTTGAACCAAGCATGGCAGATTTGAGGTTGTACTTAGGATGGTTGGGTTACATGCATATCATGCTTCCATTGGTTGTAGAACATGCAGTGTTAATTTTCAATTTCCTAAGGATTCCACACTTAAGTGGGAAGTTTGTAAAGTGGTAAGTACGGGTAGATTCATTTCTTATCTTAGGCCCAAATTGTTCATTCAAAGTTGCATTTATCATCCCATAAGGTTTAGGGATGTTGAGTCTAAAACCCTTCCTATTAAGTTAATTCTGTAAGTTAATGTGTTTCTTGGTGTCCATTCTGATATTTTGAGATGGTGGTAATGTCTTTTGCTTGACCCATGCCCCGACTTTGTTTGTGGATCTCATGAATAGGTTTTTCAAATCCTACCTCGATATATGTGTGATAGTTTGTGGTTGGTATATTGATTTATTTTCGGAATGAAGAAGGGCTTTTGAGTTATTCAAGGGTAATATTGCAAGGTTTGAGGGATGAGAGGTTGTTTGTAGTTATGATAAGTGTGGAACTTGAGTAACAAAAGGGTGGTTAAGGAAGTACGCCAATTGACTAGGTTGGGAATGAGGTTAGGTAAAGTTGAGAATAGGGGTTTGCTCCCAATGGGGAGATTGTCGCTTTAGGTACTAAGATTCTTATGTATGTATAAGGTTGAAAATTAAGCCCAAGGTGTGAGGGTCCTTATAGGGAATTGAAGAGAATTGGTAAGGTGGCCTACGAATTAGAGTTGCCTATGGAAGGTTGAGGAGATGTGTTGGTGACCCAAGTGCTATAGAACTGCTGAAGGTTGTGGGTGTTATGGAGGATTAGTTGGCTTGGGAGAAGGTCCCAGTGGAGATATTAGATGGATTAGTGGGAAGGTTGCTTAATAAGGATGTAGTGCTCGTCAAGGTCCTTAGGAAGAATCATCAAGTTGAAAGTGCCACAAGAGAAGCCGATGCGATATTCATATCTCTTCCACTCTACCCAAACGGGCACCATCCACACGGGCTGTGGCATTTCTCATGACTCATGGCCCTTGGCATAGGGATCTGGCAACATTCATTTTCACAAAATGTGGTTCCATGGGCCTCTATACGGACCTATAACTTCACACGGCCTGTGGAGGTCCCTTTTAGGTGATGAGATATGAATTTTTCTAAGTGTTCCAACTTCAAAATTTTGACCAAGTATCACATCCCGGGCACTCCACATGACCCATGGAGTGCCACGCAACCTGTGAGGCCTTCAGTGGGGTATCACTTTGCCAATTTTTCCATCCGTTCACTAATGGCATTTTCATGAATTTAATCTATTTAATGACCTTTTTAGACATCCAATGCTATCTTAACTTCCCCAAAAGACCTAAACCCTATTCAAAAGGTTCAAAGTCATTACTCTCATCTCAAATACACTCCAAAATTCTCTCAAGAGCCTCCATTAAAAACCCAATAGAAATTCAAGGGAACTCAAGAGCAAGGTTTGGACTCCAAGATCTCCTTCCAAGTTTCAAGTCTTTCCCAACCAATTTCAAGAAACTCATGGTCTACGGTATGTGGGCTTCAACCGTTGTGTCTTTTCACCCATGGTGCACAATCCTCCATTTCTTTGAAAATTACATGTTCCTTAGTTATGGATCTTATGAGCGTTATTCATTAGTGATTATGATCATATTCTATATTAGGGTTTCATGAAAGTGTTATTGAAAACACATGTTTACTCATTTTAAGTCTATACCATAAGATGATTTATCTACTATGATTATATATGTTTTAAGATCCAGAACTATGACCTCTCTTGATATTTGATAGGGGTTTTCAACGTATTTCACATGAGGACTTTACAAAGTATTGGTAGGCTTATTTACATTAGTATTACTCACATGATTGCACTCTTGAACTGCATGGTTTTATACAAGCATAACACACCTACCAAGTGTTTGATAAAATATCTAGTTATGGATTATTGAGTCACTGAATGTCTAATGAATGTCTTATAAGTGACTTTATGATGATGATGGAAATGTTTATATGAGTTATTTCTATGAAAAGTTCTTATAGGATTGTAACTTGACCATGCCTCGTTGAGGAGGTGATGCCTCAATCACCATAGATGGAAGGATGAGATAACCATCAACCAAATGAGAGGTTGATACCTCAATCACCATGGATGATAGGGTGAGACAACCATGAACCAGTTAAAGGGTTGATACCTTGACCATTATGATGGAGGGTGTGATATCCATCAACTATGTTAAGAGGTTGATACTTTGACCACTATGATATAGGGTGTGATGTCCATCAACCAGCTAAGGGGTTGATACCTTGATCACTATGATGGAGGTTGTGATGTCCATAAACTAGTTAAGGGGTTGATACCTTGACCTCTATGATGGAAAGTGTGATGTCTATCAACCAATTGAGGGGTTGATGCCTCAATCACCATGGATGGTGGGGTGTGACAACAATCAAGAGGTCTCTTACCACATATGTAATATGTTCTACATAAGCATGTTTTACTTCAAGCATCATTCATACATGTCATATTGTTATCATGCTATCCATTGTTTATGATATTGCATTTTCCCTATTTTGCCTATCTTTTTATGCATTCCATCCTACACACTTAGCATATTCAAACATACTAATGCATATTGTATGCCTACATGATCTAGCCATGCAGGAATCTGAGCCCCACTTGATCATCCATCTCCTCTACGTGGCTAGTACAATTTCTCTCAAAGCAAGTTAGTGAGTCCTCAACTCTGAGGACATACTTCTCTTGATTTATGCTATGTCTTCACTCTTCTTATATTGGAAACTTATGGCTATGAGGGTGAACCCGTCGATTGTCTTAGCCCTCGCTCCTATCTATGTATTAGAGGCATTGTTGGATCCTTATGGTTTGATAATGCTACACTATATGCTAGTGATGTTGCTATGGTATCAAAGATGTCCCTTAGCCCTATATTTCTCTTTTTTCATCTATTGTTGTTGTATAATTGCTTCCGCGACCCAGGATGTATAATGATATATTAAGAGACTTGTTTGGGGCCCTTTTGCGTTTTCCAATCACCGTGTCACGTTTATGGCCTAGGTTCAGGTCATGACATGAACCAAGGGATAGATGATAGGATGATAAACCTAAATAAATCTTGAGTTTTGATAGAGATGGGTTGATCGATATGAGACATCAGTTCCATACCATATCATACATTCCTTATTCTTCCTTTGAGTTGAGGTGATGCTCTATTCCCGTTTAGAGTACGACTGCTATCCGTTAGCCTATTCCCATATACCAGTTGTTGATTTTCATTCATATTGAGTTCTAAGGGTAAAAAGAGACAAATTCATTCATTAATTTTGATCTTACACCATGGATCTGAGAGTACCCAATCCTATGTTGAGTGAGATGTGACCTGAGTTTTATACTACATATAGATTTATGAACTCAGAATGAGTCTCTATAGATGAGGGAGATTGTACTTTATTATGAACGTTCGCAAACATGATTTCTTGATTAATTCGTGCTAATGATCTTTGTTCCATGACCTTTAAGTGGTTTGGGTTTCCAGTCGTGATAAAAGTGCTAATGATAGTAAAGGAGTGATGGTTGATGAGAGAGAGTGAGAGTTCTTCATTCTGACATCATAATACGTGTTCCCTGACCTTCGGCCTGGTATGCCATGGTTGATGGTATGATATAAAGTATCAAGTTTTGGATGTATAATCGTACTTATTTTGCATGAGGAGTAGTAGTTGGGGTTTCGCCAAAGGGGGAGATGACGAGTTCCTTTAGGTAAAAATAATGACAGTGATAGTAGTAGACGATGAATGAGGATAGATTAGGAAGAGTGAATCTATCCTTATTGTGACATTAGTGTTGTACTTCTATTATGTAGGGATAGAGATAGGGAGGAGAGAAGAGATGATACCTTATGATCTGAAATAGATAGGTAAGAGTATGTTGGTGTGTCTTTGAGTGGGAGCGCATTGAAAGGCGGAGGTAAAAGTGCTAAATAGGATTGAAAAATCTAAGACATAGTTAAAGTGGTTAGAGTGATAGGCTTGAATGCATGGTTATTATCATGCGAGTATTGATGATAGATTATTGAAGATTTCATAATAAGGAAGAGTGGTGAAGCAGTGAAAATGACCTAGTATCATTTTGAAAAATGTCCCTATGGAAGCACAGAGCTTGAGTATTGAGCAATTACCTTTGTACAAATATGATCATTTTAGAAATAGCATTTTCGGGCTTATAATTAGTCTTGAACTGAATAAGAGGATGTGGTTAAGCACAGACTTGAATGGAAACTATGAGATTAATTTGATGGAGTAGAGTTCCATAAAAGGAGAACCATTGAGCTGAGGTATTGAACTTGAGAGTGTTCGCATAGTCTTATATATTATGATGGATCCCTTTCTTGATTAGGGCTGATAACTTCCGTCTTGAGTTAGAACAACTGATTGACAAAGTGTTTAAATGATTCAAATTGATTAAGTTTTGATGTTCTATTAGTGCTTGATGATGAGAATGTTGCAGGTAATGTTCTAAACTTTGATTTAATTGATGTTTCTATTCTTGTGTTGATGTACCTATTACTGAGTTTGATTAAAGTTTCTTGAGATCAATGAGGAATTTAAAGTTAGATTAAATTGAGTAAGTGTTGAGATGAGTCTTGAGTCTATTCATGCCTTGATGTCTACCTCTGCTCATCATTCGAGTATGATTGATCCCAAGGGGGAGATGATGTAACACTAGATAAAATTACCAAAATAAGAGGAGAGATGTGTGCGTATTCTTTCCATGCTCCGATGAAAAATTTGAGGCCAGATTTGTGATAAGAATACATAATTTAATGGAGAGTGGTGTCAATTGATTTATAGAGCAACTGGATCAAAAAATAATTTTTGATGTGAAAATGCGAACCAATGAGGGTGTACGACACGCACCTGCCACAAACCAACACTTGGTTTTATTCCAACAATTTTCTACATGATTAGAAAGCTCGTTCTGAGAATTTTTGGCGAAAAACATCAAAAATAGACAGTGTCCGCATTTCAGACCCCATATCCCAAGACAAACTTTTTTTGAATTTTGTGAGGGGCATTCCAGACCTTTCTAAATCCTTCCTAGGCCCAAACCATAATCAAAATGGGTTGTTTCAAGCATGAGAAAGATTTTAAACCCATTTTAAGTCCTTGAAAAAGACTAAAGCTAAAGAAAAGAGAAGAGGAGCGTAAAATTGAGTAGTTCAAGGAGAGTTCTTGAGGATCGACTGTCAAAAGTTTCACCTTAGGTACATAAGGCTGAATTAAAGCATGGAATTGTTCTCCCATGTGCCTCAAAGATGGTAATAGAGTAGTTGAGGCTTTATGAGTGCCCATACATGTTTTCTTGAAATACTTTCTTGATTATTTTCTTGAAAATTTTATCTATTACATGTACTTTCATGTGTTGATGATTATAATGAACTTGTTTCTTGAATTGAATAGTTTTCATGCGATATTTTATAAACCCTATATGTTAATTGTGAAAGTATACATAATGAACCTAGGGATGGAGTCTAGAGCTTTGGTTTGAATATGTTGAGTAAAGTTTTGTTGTACGAGGTTGAGTTAATTGAGCTTGATGACTCTATACGTCTTTCTAAATGAGTTCTACCTAAATAACTTCTTCTAAATAATGATCTGAGTCTTTGAGTTCATAAATAAGAATTGAGTTAATTAAGAAGTGTTAAAGTCCCTGAAAACGATAGAGGGCTTAGAGTTTGAGTTAATGAGATAATGAGAGTCTCTACGAGGCTAATTTGAGATAATTGAGTTGAGATGAGGAGTCTTATGAGTATTCATGTGCTGTGAAAATACAACACATTTAATGCCTAAAACTTGAGATTTTGTATGTTCTCAATGTGACATTTATGATTTTTATATGTTTTTGTGTTTTTTTTACAGAAAAAGCAAGTTGGCAACACTTTTGGAAAAGTTACAGGTTTTGCCGATGTTTGAAGACATATGAGACCCTCTATGAGTCTAGCTCAGTTTATAAGTCATAGAGATAGCCTCGTGGAGATTTCCAGTGTTGAAGCAAAAACGTGAGTTCAGCTATATGAAATCTAGTTACGAGTCATAGATCACTCTACGAGCCGTATCAAAAGGTTTCATAGCAATTTCCAGTGTTCCCCAATTTTAGACCAAGTGTTGCAGATATGGACTATGAGAGGACAATGCGAGTCACAGATCGGACTACAACTCATGAAGATGTTTCATAATAATGAAGACCAATATCCAAGAGCTGAATACAAAAGCCCGATTGACTCATGACCCTAGCTACGAGTCATAACTGCAAGTCATACGGCGCGCCGACCAATTTTTGTAATTATTATAGGGACTTGTTTGTAAATACTATAAATAGTAAAAACTAGGTCATTTAAAGGAGTTCTTTTAAATTTTTACGTGGGGAACAACTGAGAATGGAGTAAACAGAAAGAAATTAGAATATTCTTAGGGTTTTAGTTTTGGAGAATAAATTTTGGATAAGAGATTCACTTGTGGATTCAATTCATCTTTCAATCTTGTGATTCTCAATACAAATTGGGTTTCTTGTTCTTCAATCTTCTTAGGTAAGTGATCAACCATGTCTTTTCTATTCATTGTTTGTTTATTTGCCCAAGATATGAGTAGATAAACCCACAACATGGGGTTGTGGGAACCATGAGAATCTAACTTAGAAAACCTGGATTCTTTGCAATTCTTAGAATGGGTATTTGCATGTACTAATCGTTTCTCTTCATTTTGAATGTATTCTAGTGGTAGCCAACATTAAAACTCGCTAGTGTTACCTTCCCGATCCAGGTGGTAATTAATAAAAAAAGAGAGTGATTAGCATGATTCAATGACGTGTTCTTGCCTAATAAATCTAACAAGACCAAGGGGAGGTTGACTGGGACTATTGGTAATGTTTAGTTGAGCACACTATAGAGATGGGCCAAGTCCCATAGTGAAATTCTACCTTCACCTTTGATCAAAGCGTTGGAAGAACTGAAATTATCATCCTGCATGCGATATTTTAGTTGAGAATTGTGATATGTAGGGAGGTTGAGTTAATAAATCATGGGGAACATAATACCCAAGTTGCTCCCCATTATTGCTTATCTTCTAATTTTAGTTAGTGGTGTTTAAATTCCTATCAAGAATTACAAACCCCCTCTTTTTTGGGAATTTAGTTGATTCTTGAATTGTTTATTAGTGAAACAAGTTGTAAAGTCCTGTATTCCCTATAGGATTCGATCCTAACCTTGGTTAGGTTTATTACTTTGACGATCAATATTACTTCAAAAAGAGGTGTATCTTGAATGTGATCAAAGAAAAATGGCACTGTTGCTAGGGAATAGGACCAGACTTTGATTTGAATACACTAATAGTATAATTCAAATGTTAATTTCTTAGTTAGCTTATATTTTACTTTTGTTTTTATTTTTGATGGTTTAGTTACTTTTACAGGGTATATGAGGTATTGTATGCCTAATACAAGGAGTCAAGCCATTCCTTTAGCTCAAATTGATTTAGAGATCCAGTGGGTTACAAGAAGAATGGCCGAAGAAAATGCTAACATCATAAAAGCTATTGTGTTGTCATCTTTACCGGATAACTCAAGGTTCACTGTTTCTAATGAGCTACTCCAAAGGTTGCAACACCCGGTGGCTTGTTTGCCGGCCTACCATATGAAGATTCTCACGGCCATTGGCATTATGTGGCATATGTTTTAAGGCTCTTAATGGGAACATAACAATGGTCTATAGATGTTGTGGGACTTTATGTCTTCCCATTGTGCCTTAGACGCAATGCTGCATTGTCGTTAGCTAATCTCCCACAAGGTGTGATTACTAGTTGGGTAGAATAGCAAAGGCCTTTCTTAGCAAAGTTATTCGTTAAGTCAAACAGGTTTAATATGAGAGACTGAATCATTAGCTTTTAGCAATTCCCGGGTGATTCACTCATTTCTACAAGGGAGTAGTACAAAGGATGCTTAAGGAGTGCTTCGGACCATGACGTTTCTGATACAACCCTAGTGGTGAGTGTCTATTGAGCGTTGGACTTGGATAATCAAGCATATCCAAATGTCCTTATGGGAGGTTCAGTCTTAGTGAAATCATTTGATGAAGTGGTTGAACAGATGGACAAGTTGGTTGACACCCACTATGTGCATATACCTATTCGTGAGCAACCAACTAGTTATATGGATACCTCTGATAGGAACTCTGAGCAAGCAAAGATAAATGCAAAAATCTTCCACATGCTTGAGCATAACAAATCAGATCTGGAGATTGTAATGAAATAGAAGTAAGATATGAACACTCTAGAGGGCTGTCAAGGAAGCTACAACACTAAGGATGCAAGTTTTGAGGAAGAAAGTGGGAGGACCAGTTGGTTCATGCTACCGGACCATCATTATAAAGGAAATGGAAGTTCAATTGTTTAACGTATGCTTTCCTAGTTGGTAGAAAAGGCAAGTACACAAAAGGAGATACTAAGAGAGATCAAGTTCGACATTATCAAAATAAACTACAAGGCTGACCAACATTCGATGAAAATTCAATAGTTTAATAGCTAGTTAGGACTTGTATCAGCACAACTACAGGAGATTCATAGTTACATGATGAAAGAGGCAAAATCAAGTGACAAGGACTCACCAACGGTTGTGGAATTTTTTGTACTCGAGATATTTAAGTCGTGCCGCGATAATAAAATTAGGCGCTACATGGGAGGCAACCCAAGGATTTTTGATGTTCTAGTGTAGTTTTGATTTTATTTTTAGTTTTTGAATTTTGAGTTGATTTTGTTTTGTGTTTTGATTGATATGTTTTATGGTGGGTATGTTTCATTTAAGGTGCAAGTGCATTTTATGAGGAGCATCCATGTTCTTGACAAAGATTTCAAGTTTTGCTGAGAATTGCATCTGATGTAGTCTCGAAGTTTATAAGTCGTATTTCACTTTAAAACTCATAATCCTGTCTCATAGAGATTTACAGTGAGCATATTAAATATGCACTCTATCTATGAGCCAACTTTATGACTCGTAGTCCACACTACGAGTCGAGAATGGGGTTCATAGAACCAAGTTATGTTTTTGAATTTTTCTAAGTGTTGACATTGTCTATGAGACTAGGATTTACGAGTTGTAGACCAAGTTATGACTCGTAGTTGGGGTTTTGTAGACCCATCTTAGTTATTTTAAAATGTGGACCCGATAAGATGTAAAAGGGGGTCAAAATTATTTTGACCCCATTTCTTAACCTTAATCACTGATGTTTTTCCCAATTACTTTCCCCACTATTTCTAACCAAGTTTCCGTTGACCATCATTTTTACGGCAAGATATTCCAGCACACCTAGGGTTCAACAAATTGCATTCCTTTTGCATCTTCACAGCTTTCATCATCTGTAATAAGTCTCGTGGTTAAGTTACAATCTTAAAATGCCCATTAATCTTCCTTGTGAGCCTTGATGATGGTATTTGCTTTGAATTTTAAGCATCAAATTCTTAATTAAGAATGAACAGGAAATGTGAAATTAGGGGTGCTTGTGGTTTAATGGATGGTTATGCCTGGAGATCTGTGTGTTGCCTTGTGATTGCAGATTGAATGCCTATAAAATCATGCTCTCGTTTTATGGAATGATTGTTAATTGGTTTATGAATGTAAATTGATTTTTCGTAGTTACAGGGAGTATGAGTATGTGTGGGCCATATTGATTTAGTCGGAGTCATAGGGTGATTAATTCTTTATGTGTGTCTGTTGCACTATGCCCTAATGTGCAGTTGAATGTGGTCATGTGGTTTTTGTTTGTAATTTGGGGTATGTGCTATGGGTATACTTTTGAATGAATTTTGTGAAGGATGAGTTGATTTGGGTATTGATTGCTAAATCCTATTTAGTGGGGTAAATTTGTTTAAAATCTTGCTTGCGGTATGGGTTAATTTGTGCTTAGCATATAAGTGTTCATGAACTTGCTTCGTTACTGCTAAGAAATTATATTTGAATTGTTTTGTTGGGTCCGTTTCATGAGTTGAGGTATATCAGGTACCTGGAAAGCTATGTCATTAGCCTCTTTTACGACTAGTAGATGAGTCTACGAGTAATTGCCTCTCATGGGATGTTCCAATGATTTGATATTTTCAATAATTCATCGCACAAGATCTTCTACGAGTCATATATCACTTTACAAGTCATAGATACGTCTCATGGACTCTTGAATTTTTCATGTTTGCCTCACGAAACTTTATACAAAACCTATTTACGACCTATAATCTAAATTACGAGATGTAAATGGGTTTCATACTATCTTCCAGTGTTCTATTTTGTTGTGTACATTTGGTTGTGGAACTATATCACGAATTGTAGTCCAGACTACATGTCATAACTAATCCTTGTGGTACCTGACTGCAATTGATACAATGCATTTTTCTTGTTTTCATTTGTCGGTTATTGGCGCTATGTATGGTTTACCTATTTTTATATATAGGAAATCTGGTCCCAAAGGGAAAACGCTCAAATATTGAGGCATTTGAAAAGAATCTCATTGATGAGCATACAAATGAGGAGTATTCGGATGACAAGTCATTGGAAGTTATCAATGTTCGTCCATACCTAGAGGCTGGGGTGCCTCAAACTAGAGCTACATCAAAGGCTGCACAAACTCAAGCTTATGTTGATAGTCCTTCATAGTCTGAGGAGGAAGGCAATGATAAGAGTGATGATGGTTCACCCAGATGACTCCTTCAGGCACAGAATCTAGTTCTAAGTAGGGCTCCTAAAATAGAGGAGATGCCCAGTTCTCTTTTGCCTCAGCAGCTTCTCAAGCATCGGATCCTACTCGTCGATCGGGTGTCGAAGGAATGGAAGCTATATTCAAGAGGGTCTACAGCAAAAAGGGCAAGGCAAGACCGCATGGTCGATATATGAGGAGCCCCGGGTTATTAGAAATAGATTGAGTTTTGTCCCAAGACTGAAGGACAAGATGAACCTATATGGACATATCTGGCTGACGGATAAGTTTGGATGATATGCCCCGCTTATTGTGCGAGAGTTCTATGCATCTTATGCAGCCACTATTCTTTGCAATCTTCCAAAAGGGAAGATACCTTTTGTATAATCGAGATTGTGATAGGTACTTTTGAGAGAGTGCCAGGTCGATATTATGGAGGAGATGATCCACCGTGTACTATTTGGTCCCAAGTATAGAGCCCCGAGGTCGATGAGTTTGATTACAGAATACGACAAGTTAGAACATTATCGATTTCAAAGGATCAGGTATAGAGGACCAAGTTATTGAGATGGGTGTCCGATTACAATATAAAGTAGGGGCAAGAGCCTTCTATGGTCACCATATATACAGAGACTATTGGGAAGGATAAATTTTTGTGGGCGGTTGTCAGGTCTTGTATTCAGCCTACACTAATAGATAATATACTTGTACTAGAGCGAGTTGTATTAGTTGCCAGCACATTAGTTGGTTATGACAATGACTAGGTCCAACTTATAGTAAAGCAAATTCATGAGTCGACACTCAAGAGGGCTATGCGCATTCCATTTCTGGTCTTGATTTAAAGACTGTGCATAGAGTCCGAGGTTAAGATATTGTTTCATGATGACCAATTGGTATCGGCCCTACACATCCAAGATCCTAGCCTGGTCAAAGTTGAAGAGAACCCTATGGCATTTTAAAGGATACAACCTCCTTTTATGCCCGAGATGTTTTCTCCAGAGCCACCACAGGAGGATTCGATAGCTTCCCCCACTACCACTCCATCTGCTACTACTGATGAAAGACCCTAGAATCTTGAGTTAGTTGATGTTGCGAGACGTTCCACTATAACTGCTCCTACACCAAAGGCTACTATATCACAAACTTCCACATTAAGCATGGTTCACGTGTTCGCGATTTCTATTAAGGCCATAGTGCATGGATTATTATGAGCTCATTTGGCAGCTCAGGCCATGGGTCCAGCAGACTATTACAGACTCAGTGGAGCGATGCAAGGCATTCAACATATCTACAATTCAAGAGTGTATTATTATGGTGGATGCCTGCATTGTTGCCTTTGAGGACTAGCTGCCTGAAGAGGTTACTTGAGACTCGACCATCAAATCTTTCATCCATACACAAGGAGATTACAAAATGTAAGGCTTACGCGACTTCCTCTCTAGCGGTGCCAGTCATAGTTCCAGATTCTACACCTTTGGAGCTAATATTTGACCTTTTTTTGATAGAGGATTCCACACAGCCTTCCCGCTGGAAGAGAGCCCTTATTGAGGGTGATGAGATAGAGGATAGGCATGTCCACCCTAACATCCCCAAGGTTCATGATGAGGAGGCAAAGGATGAGCTCAGGAGAGTCTTGCAAATATCAAGGTGAGAAGAGGGGCTGAGACTGGCCCAGCAGCATGATGGAGCGATGGGTATTGGATCATTGATTTGGTTGCTGTGCAGACTACCCTTTAGAATGGAGATCATTATCTTCAACTCGAGAATAGTGCTTAGGATACAAGATATGTTTGTTTTTTTGACCCTTTGTATTTAGTTTCATTTTTATATTGTACATTGAGGACAACATACAATTTTTTTGACAGGCTGTGGGAAGTTATGGACTAGGGTGAAGTCTGAGTAGCTTTTAGTCCATAATTACCCAAATTTTAATCTTGAAGTTTTCTTGCCTGTGTTCGTTTTCCTCGTGGATATTTAATTTTTGTTGAATTAGTATGTCTAGAATGTTTTAGATAATATTTGTTGCATGTAGTAGTTGAACTTATGGCATGTGCAATGTTTTGATGATTATTTTGAAATATTTTTAAAATTGGTACCCTCAGAAATTTTTAATTAGTAGCTAAATTATAACCTTGCATATTTGGGAGTTTTGAAATGTTTGTCTTGATGAGTGAGCGTAATTTCAATATAACGCATGATATGCAAGTTTATTATTAATAATGTATGCAACGCCATGTGTGAGTGGGCTTATTCTGCCAGATTCATGCATATTTTGTGCTAATTTAGAACTTGCCCTGTTACTCTAAGTTAGATGGTAGACTAAATGGATTAAGAGGTGATCCTAGGCCGTTGTGCTTTAATTAGTCAACTTTAGCTTTAAATAGCCAAAAAAATGACCTTATTTTTTACTTTGTTCCAAATATTTGAGCCTTACATGAACCAATTATTTCTTGAACACCTAATTAACCTAGCCTTGTCTAGTGATAGACCTTGAGATTGGCCCTGATTTGTCCTTGAGTATTGTGAAGCTTGACTAAAGCAAAATGCCCAAGTTGAGGGTGGCTACCAAAAGTGGTCCTGATTTGGAGAATGGATATAATGTACTACAAAATGGGCTAAAAGTCTAAGTTGAGAATAGCTAGTATAGAGGTAAAATCACAAAAATAATGTGTTGAATTGGGAATAGAAAGAAAAAGAAAAAGATGCATTAGATTGAGATGGGAAGCGAAATGATTTGTGAAAATGAGTCAAAAGCTGAAAAATGAGAAGAAAATGCCTGCAAAGAAGCTTGAATATGAAAAAAAGGGGAGAATAAGGTGAATTGAATGAGTTGGTAAAGTGAATGTGACGAAACACGAGGTTCAAAGATGTTCTTTAGTCACTATGTTTCCAAAATACCCTACCAAAGCCCCATGAACCTATATTATAAGCCTCGAAAATCCTAGAGTAACTACTCTGGCTAGTGGAAAATACGGATCATGAGAATAGGGGCAAGCCTATGATATTAGTCAATGTGCATGAATATCTTTGTGAGAGTAGTGTGTTTGCATAGTCCCAGTGTTAATTTTGAAATCATTATTAAGTGTATTACTTAGGACTTCTTTCTATGAGGGCATTTGCATTATACTATTAGCACTTGACTTATTCAGTGATTGTGGATCATCTATATTCTCTTGCTTATCATTGTTATATTTTCAGATGCATCAATATGTCTTAGTTTGCCAAAATAACTATGTGATCTTGATTTGGAAAGTTCGTATGGGTACCTGAGCTTGAATTGTGCAAGATATATGCCATTGGTTTTGTTCTGTGTATTGTTGTATTATCTAGTTAGATTGAGTCGTCACTAGAGAATGAGCAATACTTTTAAGTTTAGAGTGTTGATGTTCTATCAAAATATAACACATTTGATGCCTAAAACCTGAGATTTTGTATGTTCTCAATGAGACATTTATAGTTTTTATGTGTTTTTGTGTTTGTTTTTACAGGAAAAGCAGGTTGACACAATTTTAAAAAAAGTTGCAGGTTTTGCTGATTTTTAAAGACATATGAGACCCTCTACGAGTCATAGCTCAGCTTAAGAGTAGTGGAGGTGGACTCGTGGATATTTCCTGTGTTGAAGAAAAAACTGACATTCAGCCACACAAAACCTAGTCACGAGTCGTAGATCACTCTACGAGTCATATCAGAAGCTTCCACAACACTTTCTAGCTATCACACCCCAAGGTCTCGTTTGGGCAGACTGGCACCCATTGCCGATAAGGCTCGATAGAAACAACCTGTATCTATGCACTTTGTATACATATTATAAGGTTTTTCTATGTTTGACATGCCTTTAAGAAAATAAACAGTGATAACAAGCGAAAAGGAAATGTATATGGCTAGGACGTTGGGGCCATGGTGTTTAAAGTATGAGACATGACCACACTTTAATTTACATAGTCTACAAAGAGTCTATATAAGGAAAAGTGTCTGATAAGGGTCGGGACAGGCCCACCTTGACCAATTGTACAATACAAAAATATAAGCTCTAGACAAAAAGCTCAGAAGCAACCTGGAGCTTGGTAACAGCAGGTGGATATCTTGTACTCCTACTAGGGAGATCTACTAGCACCTACTTGCAACATGAAATACAGGTCCCTCTTAAGGGACGTCAGTATGGGATAATGTACTGAATATGTAAGGTAGTAGATAGTGTACATGAAGTAACAACTCAAATGAAACCATGCACTGGTGTAAGAATAGAGACCACCTTTGGTTATACTTTGGGATCATATACTTTGTGTTCTTTATATTACTTTACCTTTATTGTATAGTATGTGCACAACATGTAATACAAATGACCAGGTAATCAATGGTAAAACTGTATGGGGATCGTCCTTGGCTAGGATCTTCCTCAACCCCTCGGGCTACCACCCGTGCTAGGATCGTCCCTGGATAGGTGATTCTTCCACCCCTCGGGCTACCACCCATCAATAAATAATATACTTTACCTTTTAATTATCTTTGAGATGGTTCTTTTGGTGGTCACAATATTGGAGCTGTGGGACTATATATGCAGCATGTGACATGTAGATAACCATACAAGGCAATATGACAATGAAAAGAATACGTTACACAAATAATGAAATGCGTACGAAATGGAACAACTCGTGAACTTTGTTTAGTAATGAGAACCCATGTAACTTGGTATCCAAGCATGTATGAAGATTTTAAGGTAACTATGTATGGAAGCATATGACCATGTTAAAGAGTGGAGACACAGTTAATAGTTGTGTCAGAGTTGGCGAGTGCCTTTATGTGCTAAGGAAGAATCTAGATTTCATCCCAAGTAATACGAAATCAAGTAGCCTTACATACCTCATTGTATGACCTCGTTACTACCTTGCGATAACCTTCCCTTCATCCAAATATATATCTAAAACATAGTAGGTGATAAAACTAGCATTAGCAGCCAATAGATACATCTTGGCAGCCCAATCACATAAAAGACAACATACGGGCAGCAAGTGGGTATTTATAAACCCTAACGTATTCTTTCAACCTTTCTGCCCCTAATCGTATTTTCTAATACACATTCGCATCTACACATCATGTGAAGCCTATTTTAGTATGATAATAGTCTTACAACATCCCACAAAAGCACAACACATAACAATTCTGCACAACCTACAAATGGACAGTTACCTCTCTTCGCTACATTTCAACGTCGACAATTCCAAACCCGTTCCAACTCTAACCAAATCATTCCAACAACATTTATACACACAAATAGTCCTAAAACAGTCTTAGAACAGCACCCAAGAAGTCATGAAGCACGTGAGCCAATAGCCTTCCATCCAACAGCCCACAAGTTTGAATCAACATTACACTTAAGATAGCACAATAAAACTCGTTTGTCAAATGAAACCAAAATCAGGGAAGCAACCTTCGGGTAATATTTATAACTCAAACCATGTTAAAAACATTAACTTTTATTCATAATACAGCCCACAAACCATAGAGAAGTCATTAAAACAAAAGGCAAGTGTGCAGCAACTTTCTAAACACATGTTGTCCAAATTTTTCAGCACAAACATACTAGCATACACTTCTTGTTTTTATAAGAAAACAATACTAAATACATATGTAAACTTACTTACCACCACCTTCAAGGTGTAGGGCTTCTCCAAGAATCCTAGAATTTACCTTGTGGCTGCTTTGCTAGGTTAAGCAAGTATAGAGAGAAAGTTGTGAAAGCTGAAATTTTCCCATGTTTAAGAGTGAAATGAAACTTGTTGCTTGTAACCCCTTTTTAAAGGATCAATTTGGACAACTTTATTTTGACCTTTTGACCTCCTAATACAATATATAATTAAGATGGTTATGCAGTAGCCTGGCCCTTACACTTGGGCCTAAATGGGTCTCAAAATTGATGGGCTTTGGCTACCCATTTTCCAAACTTCTCTTCACTTGGTTTGGGCCCAAATGGTTAAGTGTTTTATGATGTACTTGGGCTCTTTTTATATTCTTCTTAGGGTGAAAATAAAGTCCATTTATGATGCTAAAACTTGGGCTAAAGATACACCCTTAACACGATCTTTATTTATAATCGGACTTGGAAAAATCTGACGTCGAGCCTCGTCTCCGTTTAGCTAGCAATTTAAGCTAAGCAAGTAGGTGACTCACCTGCTAGCTTCTTAAGTCCTAAAATCACCTCAATTTTCTTACTTCATTTAAGGTCATGATCTCCTCAATTTGACACAAAACATGTATACACTAGACCCTCTTAAGCGTTAGATGCACATATCCCCCTTTAGCATGAAATTGGAGCACTTTTAAAGATGGGTGCTAATTTGGTCAAACCATATCATGTTTCATTTTCATTGTACTAGTATTGTAAGGTGTGAGGTGTTACATACTCCCCCCCTTAGGAACATTCCTCCTCGAATGTTAGTACAATTGTATAGCTTAACTACATTTAAACCTGTACTTACACAAACTTATGACAAGACATTCTGCATGTTGGACTTCCTCTTTAGCTTCAAATAAGTAAGGGTAATTTGATTTCATTATGTCTTCAGCCTCCCATGTTATTTCTTCTGCTTGCTGGTTTCTCCAAAATACTTTTACTGAAGCTATTTCTTTATTCCTTAGCTTCTTAACTTGACGATCTAGAATAGCAATAAGTACCTATTCATATGTGAGATCTCCTGTAACCTGTACATCCTCAATAAGAGTAATACGAGATGAATCACGTATGCATTTTTGAAGCATTGAGACATAAAAAATTGGATGAACCATTGAAAGATCTTGGGGTAGCGTTAGTTCATATGTAACCTGCCCGAACCTCTTAATAATTTATATGGCCCTATATAACGTGGGCTTAGTTTTCCTTTCTTACCAAATCTCATAACCCCTTTTAGTGGAGACACCTTTAAAAATACCCAATCCCCTACTGAGAATTTCAATCCTCTCCTCCTAGCATCCGCATATGATTTGTGATGACTTTGGGCTGTTTCTAGCAGCTATTGTATTACCTTAAATTTTTTCATGGCTTGTTATACTAGATGTAGCCCAAGTAAGGTGGTTTCACCCACTTCAAACCATCCATTTGGCGACCTACACTTCCTAAGGTGCTATCTTGATACTCGCGTGGTATCTATTGTTATAGGCAAAATCAATAAATAAAAAATGGTCCACTTGACTACCTTTAAAGTCCAATGCACAAGCTCATAACATATCTTCAAATGTTTGAATGGTGTATTCTGCTTGATTGTTTGTTTGAGGATGGAATGCTATACTCAAATTCATTTGTGTCCCTAAACTCCTTTGGAAGGACTTCCAAAACTTTGCAGTGAATTAAGCTCCTCGGTCAGATATAATGGAGA